>PVKS010021361.1:0-35346 GCA_004027875.1 Aplodontia rufa | reverse complement strand
CTTTCTGGGGAAAAAAAAAAAAAACTCGAGCAGGTCATTTAACCTCTCGGTGCCTCATTTGTAGAATGACAGGTAGCAGTGCCTACCTTCTGGGGCTACTGTGAAGATTAAATGTGTTATGCACAGCACACTTGGTACTGAATGTGGATCATGATGAACGCACATTAATATGTCACAATTAACATGGAATTATCACGGATTTCCTGCGGGTACATGAGCTTCTTGAGATAGAATTTGTCGTGTTTGCTCTTCAATCTTTAGTGCCTGCCTCACAAGAAAATTTCAATTAGTGCTAGTTGAATTGTTCTGATTTCCTTGATTATCTTTTGTTCTCCTTTATCTAGAAAACTTGCTTGATTCTTCCAAAGATAATCATTTGCTCCCTGTTGTAACCTGTACTACCTTAAAAATAAAGTTATAATTCTTCAGTTCATCTCTGAAATGATTAAACAGCAGCAGCTAGAAATCAGACAGTGAGATAACAGGGAAAAAGTTGAAAACTCTGAAAGGAGCAAGAGTGAGACTTCTGTGTATATATGTCTTTTTTAAAGAATCAATTTCATTTAGTTTTTCATGTGGTTTTGATGGCTCCAACTCTTCATTGTGCACGTGGTGCTGGGTCCCAAGCCACATCCCTGTGGATGCCAGGCAAGCACCGTAACTGCTGAGCCACCTCCAGCCCCTTTAACTGTTTTTTTGTATGTTTGTTTGTTGTTTTTAAAGAAAGAGGGGACAGAAAGAGAAAAGCAGTTTATTTAGCTTTCCATGTGACTTTCATTCCTCGGACACTTGGTTGTGTAGGTGGTGCTGGGGTTTGAACTCGCGCACTTGCGCATGCCAGGCAAGCACTGTAACTGCCAAGCCACGGCTCCAGCCCCTGTACATATGTCTTAATATATGTCTTAAATCCAAAGGAAAAAAACATGCTGAGCTTTTTAGGGTGTCTAACATGATAAATAATGACCCAGTTGAATAAGATGTGATTCTCAACAAATGTTTTGGTTTTTGTTTTTTTTTTTTTTTTGAGTCAAACAATCTGTGGGACGCTGGAAAATCAAGTCCCTCTCCTGCAAAGCTTATGATATCATCGAAGGGATGAGACATTTATATGGCAGTGAACACCCTTGACTAATATAGGGCCATAAATTTTCAAATACTAAGTATGTCATAGGTAACTTGCCAGATTGGGTTCTAATCTTTCAACTGTCCTCCAATCCCTCTGCTCCAATAAAAAAAAAAAAAGAGGTGGTTTGAATAATGTTCCTTCAGACTGAAATTCTAGAACTCATCCTCTATGCACAGAATCTTTGTTTTTATGCTTCTAAATTCAGTAATCTCCGTTGACAGACATTTGTCTGAGATTGCTTGTTACATTTTTCTACTCACTAATAACATTTTCCTACTCATTGAAGAATAAAAGTCTATATAGATTTAGTGATAAGAAAGTTATTTGTAATATTCAAGCAAATGGTGATGGAAACAGATTTCATTACAAAGCAGGACTGGTGATATTCTCTAAGTATGGCACCTTAACTCTTCTTTGCCTGGGCGACGCATATTCACTTCCGTTGATCATGGGATGCAACCACATTCCACCGCATAATGGGAGAATTGTGATCTAAGCCTTGATATTCATTATGCTTACACAGTTGAATATTACTTTCCGTGAACACCTTTGCCCCCTTACTGTGTGTTCTGAGACCGTTCAGCCGTGGCCCAGCAAGGACTGGACGCATTCCGGCCTTTGAGACGGAATTCCTGCTGCTGAGCTCTGCTTTCTCCTGCAATCTTGGCCCAGGCTTCCTGAGCTCTGAGCCTGCTTCCTGCAAGTCATTTCCAAGGGGTCTCTCTGCGTCGTATTGATTTTAGCGCAGCATAGACAACGCAGCTTTCAGCGTGCGTGCTATCAAGAGACTGCTTTCATTCTTTTATTTACTCATCTTATTTCCACCCCATCCAAGTTTTCAGAGCTTTTGCTCCAAAATGTCTAATACAGAAAAAACCCTGCAAAATAATAAAGGCAAGTAGAAGTATTTGTGATCTTAGTTTGGGAAACAATTTCTTAGATATAACATCAAAAGCATTAAATAATAAAAGAACTAAATTGATAAATTATACCTAAACAAAATTGAAAACTTTTGCACTTGAAAAAAAACATGATCAAGGGGCTGGAGCAGTGGCTCAGCAGTTATGGTGCTTGCCTGGCATACACGAGGACACAGGTTCAAACCCCAGCACCATGCACACAAGGGTGTTTCGGAGCAATGAAAGTCACATGAAAAACTAAATAAAATTGGTTCTGTTTGTCTCTCTCTTTTACTGTCCCTCTCTCTCAAAAACAGAAATGTGTTCAAGAAGGTAAAATTTAATCCATTGATTGGGAGAGAAGTATTTGAAAGTCATAAAAGGGACTTGTATTCAGAATCTGTGAAAACCAGTTGCAACTGAATTATGAAATTTGAAATCACAAGGTATTTGAACAGATATTTCCTAAACAACATATACAAATTTGGGCTGTAGGGATGGCTCAGCGGTTATGGCCCTTGCTTGGCATGCAGAAGTATGCGAGTTCAAACCCCAGCACCATGTACACAACGATGTCTCGGAGCAACGAAAGCCACGTGAAAGACTAGATAAAAATTGTTTCTCTCTCTATAAAAAGAAATATATAAATTAATGTGACAATTTGCTCAGTATTGTTAATTTTTAAGGGAGCGCAGATCAAAACCACAGGGAGTCTCTGGTTTATGTACCTTACATGCGCTGGGATAACCGTAATCAAGAGGAAGGACAGCAATAAGTGTTGGCAAAGATGTGGACACTGAAACTCTTGTGACTGCTTGCAGGAATGCAAAATGCTGCCATCATTTTAAAAAAACAGTTTGGTAGTTTTTTAAATACTATATTAAACATAGACCTACTATATGACCAAGCAGTTCTGTTTCTAGTTATCTACTCAAAAGAAATAAAAACATGTATGCAGAGATTAACGTATATAGCAACATTTTTCATAATAATCAAAATTTTAAAACCATTAAAAATTGGACTGGAAAACATGTGCTATATCCATGCAAAGGAATATTACTAAGCAATGAAAAGGAACAGTGTAAAGATGTATAACTACCTGGTGGAGGAACCTCAAAAACCCTAGGCTGAGTTGATGAAGTCCCAATGGAAACAGCACATTGTAGGATTTTATCTACATGAAATGTCTAGAATGAGTAAATTTACACAAAGAAAGTGAATCTAGTTGCTTCCTAGGGCTGAGGGTTGGTGGGAAGGGGTGGAAATGGGTTAATGGGCAAAAGGCTGCTTCTGCTGTGGATGTTCTAAAGTTAGGTTGTGGTGCTATTGTGCAACTCTGTAAATATACTAAAAACCATTGACTCAGACCTTGAAACAAATGGGTGTATATGGTATGTATATCCTGATAAATCTTCTAAAAGATGATAGCTTCCATCTAAGAACTATAAACCCAACTCCTATTAACTCCAGACACACTGATAGCTTTTATATAGATATACCACGAAGTCAAAAGTCCTTAATGCACAGTATGTAATTTACTCTTTGAAATGATTGACATTTTAGAAACAGAAATCCAATACTTCCATTTGCGTCCAAATTTGTTTTTCTTAATGTAAGCCACAACTTTGGATTTTACTTGCTTTGGGCTCCATATTCCAACAAACGCCTGGCTCTATGTATCCGAATCTTGCTTTGCTCCTAACAAGCAGGGTGACCGAAAGGGTGTGTCATGAATTCTAACTTTCTTCATGTGGAAGACAGTGGTCCTAAAGGTCTGGGCTTCACCGACTCTTTCTGAAACCCTGCATGAGTTAATGTACGTGAGCCACTTTGAAGAATGCCCAGAAGATTGCAAGCAATCTTCAATAAATGTAAGTTATCACTATATATTGTTTACTAAGATGAGTGAAGAGATTTTGAGCTCTTATGTATTTAAGACCCCATCAGAAACCATTCAATGCTACAGTTCTGCTCACTTTAGAAGCCTGTGCAAAAAATAGTAGATACAGCAGACTCTAATGCAGAAAAATGTGGGCTGAGATGCATCAGTGGGCAAAGCAGGCCGGTGAATTCAGAATAATTTTGCTGCATCTCTTGTTACATAATGTGTGAAAGGACCTGTTTCAGGGGGTGCCTGGTGGGTGTCACTGAGTTAATATTCTTCCTTCTCTACTATGGCACTGTGAGGTTTGGGGTGATGTCTGTGGCTTCACAAGTACAGGAGCAGATGGCGTATTTGAGAAGAGGCTGGGAGGATGAATTATGCACCCACAGAAATCTATTAAGTGGTGCTGGGCACATTTACCCAATGTGCTAGGCAGATTAGCTCTTAAGAGAGAGAGGGAGAAAGAGAAGCAATTTTATTTAGCTTTTCATGTGACTTTTGTTGCTCCAACATTTCATTGTGTAAATGGTGCTGGGGTTTGAATCCACGTCCTCACGCATTCCAGGCAAGTGCTGTAACTGCCAAGCCATTGCTCCAGCCCCTGATTAGCTCTTGACACCGTGTTAGACAAACTTGAGAGAGTGCACTCACCAGTCTGTACAGCAACTCCTGCCATCACTACAGCATGCTGCCTCTCCCAGACACCAGCCACGCCATCTGGTACATCACAAAAATCAGTTCCCTCCTTCTTACGGCTTAGTAGTATTCCACTGCATTAATATTCTACATTTTCTATATCCACCCATCTGCTGGTGGAATCAGCCTGAGTCACTATTTTAAATAGTGACCAATGAACATGGGTGTCTAGATGGCTCTTTGATATGCACATTTCATTTCTAAAAGCACTGATTGCTGGATCTCATGATAATCCTATTTTTAGTTTTTTGAGGAAACTCCATACTGTTCGCTGTAGTGACTATACTAATTCACACTCCCACCAACAGTGTATAAGAGTTCCTTTTTCTCTACATCCATGCCAGTGATTTGTCATTCTTTGTCTTTTGGGGGAATAGCATTTCTCACCGGGGTGAGGACACATCTCACTGTAATCATTGTAATTTTGATTTGCATTTGCATCTTCCTGATGATTAGTGAAGTTGATTTTTTTTGTTTTTTTTTTTTTTTACCAGCTATGTCTTTTTATGAGAAATGTCTATTTAGGTCTTTAGCCCTTTTTGTTTGAGAGAGAGAGAGAAAGAGAGAATCAATTTTATTTAGTTTTTCATGTGGCTTTCGTTGCTCCAACACTTCTTGTGTAATGCTGGGCTTTGAACCCGCGTCCTCATGCATTTCAAGCAAATGCTGTAACCACGGAGCCACCACTACAGCCCCTCTTTAGCCCATTTTTAAGTTACACTTTTTTCTCATTTTAGAGCTGTTTGAGCTCTTACGTTTTCTGGATGTTAACCCCCAATCAGACGAAGGGTTTGAGAATATTTTCTCATGCTCCGTGGGTCGTCTCTTCTCTTTGCTGATCCTTCCTTTGCTGTGCAAAAGCTTCTTAGTGTGATGTAATCCATGTGCTCATTTTCGCTTTCGCTACTTGTGCTTTTGAGATTTTTTTTAAATTCATAAAACCCTTGTTCGTATCCATGATACGAAGTGTTTCCACTCTACTTTCTTCTGGTAGTTTCATAGTTTTGAATCTTATTGTTAAATCTTTACTCCTCTTTGAGTTAATATTTGCAGCTGGTGAGACTGGGGTGTGGACTGTCACTATTTATTGAAATGACTGTGCTTTTGTCAATATATGTTGTCAGCATCTTTGTCAAAAGTTAGTCGCTGCCACATGTGGGTTCACTTCCGTTTTCTCACTTTGAGTCTACGCGTACGCCCGTACCACGCCGTTGTGGGTCCTGCAGCTTTGTTTTATGTTTCAAAATCAGGACGTGTGAGACTTCCACTTTGTCCTTTTTGCTCATGATTACTTTAGCAATTTGGGGTCTTTTGTGGTTCCGTATGAATTTTAAGACTATTTTTTTTCTCTTTCTGTAAAGAATATCATTGGTATTTTGATAGAGGTTAAATTGCATATAGAAATCAATGCAATTCCTTTGGCTACTACAGATATATAAACAATAGTAATTCTTCCTATCCATGAACATGGATTATCTTTCCACTTATCTGTGTCCTCTTCAGTTTCCTTCATTGATGTTTATGGCGTTCATTGTTGAGATCTGGTCACTCCTGGTGACATAAATGCTCCTGCAAGAAGTTAGGTTGAGGGAGTTGGACAGGCATAGAGATGTCGTGATCTCCGCACAGAATCTGGAAACAGCTGATCTTGTTGAAGTAGAGAGTTGTAATAGTGGTAAGCAGCAGCTACTGCATGGGGCGATAGAGTGGGAATCAATCAGTTAATAGTCACAAATCAGTTAGGAGTGTACGGCCTGCTTTAGCAGAGCAGGGTGACCGCAGTCCACAATATTGTATCATGCATCCCAAAATAGAAGAGAGGATTTTGAAAGTTTTCACTGCAAAAAAAAAATGCTAAATATTTGAGGTGCTAGATATATGCTAAATACCCTGACTTGATCTTTACACAATACCTCACATTCTATCCCATAAATATGTATAATTATCATATGTCAATTTAAAATCAAATAAAACTTGACTTTTTTTTTTTTTTTAAAGAAAAAGTTCTTTAGTGCTTGAGATAAACTGCAAGTCACCAATCCCAACTTCCTTTCTGGAAGATTTAATGTGACATCTGGGTACAGCCTGTGTCTCCTCTTTTTAGAATTTGAAATCTGCTCTTCCCTTTCCGCTAGATCCATCGTTCATTTTAATGAGGTTCTCTGCAGCCCACGTTTTCCTCTGTAAGTTTTTCCTCTGACAAGTGAGAGTTTACAAATGCAATCACAGGTATTAGTTGTGACAGCTGCATTGAAATAATTTTATGACAAAATTACTTCTAAATTACTTTCTGGTACTGCATGGATTTGCAGCTTAATGTTGTATAATTTGTACGTGAACCTGGGTTATTCTGTCTGTGATTAAAGAAGCAGAGGAATGGGAGACAGAAGTAAGATATCAAGTTTATTCGTTTAAAGAAAATAAATCCATGTGGCCAGAGTGTTTTCCCCTCCTTGATACCACTTTAATTACATTATACCCCAATTTAAAACCTATCCATAATACCCAGTTCCTTTAAAGTGCACGACAGCCATGCTGCTCCGAGTTAGACACCTACTTCTCCAGGCACATTTCCTCGGGTTTCTGTCCACCCCATTTCTGCTGAGCCTACTGATCTCAACGGGGGCACTCCTGCCCCTTCCAAAAATTTTCATGCCCGGTTTCCTCCCTGAGTACAGCATCCTGCTCCTCTTTCAAATTCCATCACCTTCACAGAGAGAGCACCCTGCCATCTCTCTGAATTCCTCCTACAGCAGAGCTGCCACTTGCAGAAGCTTGGAGATTTTAGAAGATGCTATTACTTTACAGAGGGAGGAATGAAAACCAGGCGAGGCAAGGTGGCAGCTTGTCGATGGAGCTCCTAAGGCGCAGTTTGAGAGTGGTAAGCGTTGGGTACTTAGGCTACGCGGAACAATGCACCAGGAGCTTCTGGGAGCAAGGCGAGTTTTGGAGAAAAGCACTCCATGTTCAAAATTAAAAGAAGCAACGTATTATCTGATACTTTTTGGACTCCGTGACTCTTGAGGGCATTTGGTAGACTTCATCAGAAAAGGTTGATGTCAATCATAAGGGAAGGTTCCAATGGTCTCTTTGCTAACAAACTTGGTCAGTTTACTTTTCTGAGAACCCTTCAAAGGTGCATGTTGGCTGGTGTGATGGTTAATTTTAAGTCAACTGTGTTAAACCAGGCTACCCAGATATTCAAGCAAACATATCTGGAGATGCTCTGAAGGTGTGTTTTAGATGCGATAATGACGTAAGGCTGCAGAGTGTGAGTGAGGCAAAGAGCCCTGCGCAGGGTGCACAGCCTCATGCCATCGGCTGAGGGCCTTAGTGGAGAATGCTGACCTCTCCCAGGAAGGGCTCTGGCCTCTGCAGGAGAGCACCCTCAACCCCTCCCTGCCTCCACGCTGCTGGTCTACCTAGCAGCATTTGGACTTATCAGTGTCCACAGTTGCATGGGCCAACTCCTTGAAACCTCTCTTTTTCTCTTTGTCTACACACACACGCACACACTCACACACACACACTGGTACATATGCACACTCACACACACTGGTACATAGGCACACTCACACACACTTGTACATACGCACACTTATACACTCGCGCGCACACACACTCACACACATGCTCGTACATACACACTCACACATACTCACACATACACACTCGTACATACGTACACTCATGTGCACACACTCGTACATACACACACTCATGCACTCGTACACACACACTCCTTCACACACATGCACTCACACATGCTCGTACATACACACACTCATACACATACTCCTACACACACATACACATACTCATACATACACACATTCATACTCACACACACACACTCATACATACACACTCATACACTCATGCACACTCACACACACTTGTACACTCATACACACACACACTCATACACACAAACATTCGTACACACTCATACACACACACACCCGCACACACAGCCTATTTTTTTTTCTTTCTTCTGGAAAGCCCTGTCTAACACCTAATTTCCCATCCACTCTATTTGCCCATGATTCATATATAAAATGAAATGTCGTCTTCAACTCCCTGGTTCAACTTTGTGCAAAGCTCATCCTTGCATTTATTATTTTTCCTTGGTTTATTCTCTTGAAGTGGAAGCACTATATCAAGCAGTATGCATGTGTTTAGCAACCTTGGTGCTTATTTGGATTGTGTAAAGTACCACAGGGCGCTGAGACATGCTTCCTACATTTATAACTTTTGGATTTGAATAGCACAGGTTTGAGAATCCTAGAATGCTTGATTTTACATATTATTTATTTTGCTTCTTTTTCCTCCCTGTGAAGTGCCCTGTTTTTATCCCGTGGCTTCATGTTTAAGTTGGCAGCAATGCTAGTCCTGGAATATGGACTTAATGTGTTTCCATAGGCCTTAACATTCTTGCTGTTGTGGAGAAGAAGCCACTGTCTAAAGCCATTTGTGTGAGAAACTGGAAGCCACTAAGTTGCTGCTGGAGCAGCGAAGTCCCTTTGCAGCAGCAGCTGTGCAAGGGTGCACCTTCGTGTGAGGTGGAGCCCGTCCTCCTCAACACCACGCGGTCAGCGTTGTCCGACTCTGACCCAGGACAGCCAGGCTTGTGCTGCTGTTTGTTTCTCTCAGCAGCGTCATGGGAAGGGCCTGCACGCATTCGTTTTTCTTTAATTTATTCAGCAAATACCACGTTTCCAGCACTTGCAGGCACTGGGAAAAATCATGGGCAAAAACAACTTCTATCTGCTGCAGAATCTACCAAATACACCCAGCTTTTAAAAATCCAGAAATTCCAAAAATATGAAAATAGATTGCTTGAAATTATAAAATGAGTGGGTGTGCTATACTTTCCTTTTTGTGTAAGGCACATGGGCCGCCACTCCTCACGACATCCCCTATTCTCTAGGTGAGGGTGGTCTTCCAGAAACAGGGAGAAGGGTGAAGATCAGCCCTGAGAAAGCCTCAGGTGAGTGTGTAGAATCCAGAGCTTTCAAGAGACTCCTTAGATCATATTGATAGAGTTGTTTTAAATCACAAAACAAAATTGTGTTCACTATACAAGAAAATAATCAATGAGAAAGATTGACGGTGTAACTTGTCACCAGGCGAGAACCACCATGAACACGTCTAGAAAATGCATCGTGTAGTTAGAAGATGTGCACATTCATGTCCGTAATTTAAAAATCACATGCATGTTGCGCATAGTATTTTGTGATCTTTGTCCTTGAAATCATGTCGAGGACTTTTTCTCTGTGTTTCCGTATCCCCAGGATGGGATGTGGAGTGGCTGCGAGTCCTGGCGTGTCCCCTGCCTGCCTGGCACTACTGGACGTCCGTGCTTCCCCACTTCTTTATCCACCGCTGCATCTCGGACCATTGCCTTAAGATAAACTTGTAAGAGTGAAGCTGTTGGGCCAAGTGTCACTCCACACAGACGTCCAGATTGCACCACTCGACACTCCACCTGCAGGGCGTGGTCACACTAAAGAGGTTGCGTTTCAGGACATTGGAACAGGCCCAAGGCAGCCTGTGAGCAGTCCTGGCCAGCAGCCGCTGAGCAGAGCCTCATGGGTCCCCACGCTGGTTCTTGAAGCAGAACCGGCTCCGTTCAGGGCCAGCCTGGCTTCTGTTTCTTCAAGTCACATTCAGATTGCGTATTGCCAATGGCGTTTTACAAGCAAGGTTTGGGCCTTGATCCAGCTCTGAGCAGCATTTACTCAGTCAAACATGTCCCTTTATTTTGCTGCCCAAATCTGAGGTTCTTCTTTGGAGGGTTTTAGGGTGTGGTTTGGTGTTTGTATACAGAGCTCAAAATCTCCTCCTTCTGGAGTTTTCTTCAGTTCCAGACTGCACAGAAGGGATGGTCTCCCTTTGTGTTCAGAGGCTCTAGAACATTTTCTGTCTTCCCCAAGGGCCAGGTCATTCTCCTGAATCCCTCAATGGCTTCCTGTGTTATGTTGAATAAGAATGGACAACGTCCTTACCAGAGTGACTCCTGAAACTCTCTGGCCTCAGCTGTGGTTACTCCTGAAACACTCTGGCCTCCTCTCAGTCCCCCAGCCTCACGGACTTTTTGTTCCTTGAACTTTTCAAGGTCATCTCAACCCCAGGGCCTTCGTACCTGCTGTTCTGCATCCTCTTTCCTCCTATCTCCATGAAGAACACCAGACATTCTGGTTCCGGGCTGGCAGGACCCTCCACCTTCCACCAGCTGCTCAAGATAACAGAGTATTTAGCTTCAGAGATCAGTCTGAGTTCAGCCTCCCTTACCCCGAGTCTTAGCAGAGCTGCGTTCAAATATGCATTAGGAAATCTTCATCTGGTGTGTCTCAGAAAGTCCCTTCAATTCCTCAGGTGGCTAGAGGTTCCGAGAACAGGATTCTTACCTTAACTATTCAAGGTAATTGTTAGATAATCCAGTGAGGATTTATAGTTGCTCCAGATGCTGTTATTCGTCTGATGTGTGTTTAAGAAAATGAAGTCATACAGCATTTTTAAGTTATTTTTTCATTCTTCTTTTTATTCTTATGTGAGGGAGGTTTTACATCATTTCGTTTCCTGTTTACCTACTTTCCAGTTTTTAAAATAAGATCGAGCTGGGTGTGGTGGTGCACGCCTACAATTCCAGCGACTCTCAGACTCTGAGGCTGATTAAAATACGTAACAGCAAAAACCCAAAGGAATTCATTTGGCATTTGATAAGGCTTCCAAATGTATCATTTCTCTAAGAGTATACATCTTTTTTTTTTCTTTAAAAGAAAAAACAGAGTAAAAGAAACCAAAAACCAAATAAAAATGGTACATAAGGGACAAAACCATTGTTTATTCTTTTTGTCATCTCTTTTTAAAAATGTCATGAATTACCTTCATCTCCTGTGTCTTCTTTTCCTAAAACTGACAAACTAGGAAGCTCATCCCCTTAGCAGTTGGAGAATATTCCAGAGCAATGGGCTTCTTATGGGGACTGGGCTTTGCCTGCTAATCATCATGCTGACATCACCAGACATCTAGAACACTGGTTTTCTTCTTTCTTTTCCTTTTCCTTTTTTTTTTTTCTTTAGAAAGAGGGGCACAGAGAGAGAGAAAAAGAGAAGCAATTTTTTTTTTTTGCTTTTTCATGTGACTTGCATTCCTCCGGGACATTGTTGTGTACGTTTTGCTGGGGTTTGAACTCGTGTACTTGCGCGTGCCAGGCAAGCGCTGTAACCAGTGGGGCACCGCTCCAGCCCTAGCACACTGTTTCCTTATGAAAAGGTTTCAAATAGGTAGTTCCTAAGCGTGACGGTGTTGCACAAAAATCAACTGACTTATAAAATTACACGATTGTATGCGTAGGAAATCACTTGTTTCTAGAGAGGTCAATAACACTAGTAATAGTAATAATGTGATATTTGGGAATGTGGCGGCACTGAGCCCACGGTTCTAAAGTCACTGAGTGCATGAAGCCGAGGAGTATAGACCTGTGTGCATGGAAGTTGCTCCCTGCCCCTATCCATCCACATTCACTTTTGCTTGGAAATGAGCATTAAGACCTCAGGATTCTTCTCCTCTCTGGAGGGTCCCCCAAGAGCCTCCCCCACCCCATGCACATGGGCCCTCCAGTGCCTGCCCCGGCAATGCTTCTCCCCAGCCAACCCTCTGCTCCCGCGGTACGAGAGCCCCAGACAGTACGTGCCTTCCAGATGTGGGCCTGCACTGTGGGAGGCTGAGGCTTGTGTTCACTCTGTGGCCACGGTCAGGTGAGAAGCTGCAGAGAAAGGATGGAGGAAAACACAGCAAACACAAAAACCATCGCATCGCATGCAGAAGAAAGGAGGGAAGCGCAGTGAGTTCTGTCTCTTCTCTCTCCTCTGTCTGCCCCGGGGTGCACTGACTCGGTCTGTGGTCTGCATTTAATGTATAATGTGACATTCATTTATAATACGGTCCAAACATGTGAATCCTCCTCCAAATGTTGACCCATTAGGAGTTACAGAATGTAACAGCCTTATTATTAAGAGGAAGTCACAAAGCAGCCAAAATTACAGTTCTGTGTTCTCAAAGTCATTTTGGTGTCTGTTTTGAGAAAAGGAAAATTTGGAAGAGATTTGGGAAGGATGATTACTAATCAAAAAGAGATGATGTTTAAAAAGAAAATGAGGGTAATTAATGACCTTTGAAACTGGAGGGACTGGGGAGAAGACCGCAGGCCACAGAGCTGCCCTCTGCCTGCAGTGTCCCTGTGGTCACAGCAAGAGGGGGACAAGTCAGAAAAGAAACGAGCATCTTATCAGAGAAGCCAGGAAGACTCCACATTTGCTTTCCCCAGAATCACCATCACCCAGTGATGGATGTCGGGGTCCACTTAACTCTTCTGCAAGGACTAATCGCCTACCGGCTCCTGGTAGTCCACCCCCCAGGAGCGACAGGACAAAGGCATCATTTTGCCCTAATTCTTAAAAGGACAGGGGAAACACTGATGTCATCTGTTTGTTTAATTCTACAAAACCTTTTCCTGAAGGCTGTGTGCTGCCAAACTGGGAAGGGAGGTCAGGGGGGAGTGGCTGAAGGAGAACAGATCTCACTGCAGCCACCCTGGGGACTGGCGGTGACAATACCCAGCAGTAGGACATTCAGAAGGGCCAGTGAGAGATGGAGGAAGTGTGGAGATGGCACAGATGCTTAGAGGTGGTACCAGCAAGGGCCGGTCAGCTCCAGTCCAGCCTGGCCCAGTCTTAGCAAGCAGAACTTTAAACTGGGCTGCGGTGGCTGGGAAATGCCTGGCCAGAGGACAGCCCAGCCCCTCCCAGGGCAGCTGCTTCCTGCTGATTGCAGATTAGAGCCCTTTTCTCAGGACTTCTAAGACTAGAATGCTTAGACTTGCTCTGATGTGAACCACAGGTTTCAAAATTATTTTGTGATGCTAAGTTGAAAGTCTATTTATGAAGTCTGCAGGCAGCCTCAGTGGGACCAGGTCAGGATTGACGGATGAACACTTCACCAGGTGACTGCTAGATCTGTCTTTCCACCTCCTTCCCGGGGGCCTGGTGAGAGGCTGCTTCTCAGTCCTCTCAGCTCTTAGGTGAACCCGCTCAGGTTCGTGGTTTGAGGAGTGGACTAGGACTAGGCATCTCTGGTCTCCAAGTCCACATCTGTATCCCCTGATGTGCGTGTTCAACTGCATCCTCAACATTTCCACTCTGCAGACAACCTTTCCCATATCTAGTAGAGCTCATCCTTCATGTGTTCAGAGATCTCTTGTTGAGGTAGGAGATTTTGTTTCTCTAGCGTTACTGGGAATATAGTAAACACTGAATTTTTACTGAATTAACGATTTGTTAATTTCAGTCTGCTTCTGTCTTGCCCATGAAACTATGCATCCAGCTACGCAAGCTAGGAAACTTGGAAGCTTTTCTAACTCTTCCTCTACCCCTCTACCTCACCTTCTCTGCTGAATTTGTTAAGTGCTTTTTTTTTTTTTTTTAAGAGAGGGAGAAAGAGACAGAGAAAGAAACAATTTTTATGTAGTTTTTCATGTGGACTTCACTGTTCTAAGACTTCATTGTGTACGTGGTGCTGGGGTTTGCACTCGCATCCTCGCGCATGCTGGGCAAGCGCCGTAACCACCGAGCCACTGCTCCAGCCCTGTTAAGGGCTTTTAATTCTACAGGAGAATTTTTTTATAACCCGTTTCTTCCTGTCTGCACTGCCGGTGTCTGTTACTGTGGACATGACTTGCGTATTCTGCTGTGTGTTACTGTACATTATTGTCTCCTAGAGCAAAGGCATTATATTTCCTGCTACGCACTGAATTGTGTTCTCCCCCACATTCACATGGTAAAGTCCTAAACTCAAGCGCCTCAGCATGTGGCTATACTTGGAGATGAAGCCTTTTAAAGAAGTCATTAAAAGGAGGCCACTACCCTGTAGGACCTAATCCGATTTGACTGCTGTCCTTACAAGAAGAGGAAGTTTGGACATAGGGACACTAGGATGCACCCTCCTAGAAGATAGGTCACCTGAGGAGACAAGGAGGAAGGCCTAGAAAAACCAAGCCTGCCCACCTTTGATTGTGAACTTCAGCCTCCAGAACTGTGAATAAATTTCTGTTGATTAAGCTGCCTAGCCTGTGGCATTTTGGTATGGCAACTAGGGTGAACTAACATGCCTTTCCTAAAAATATCCCTGTCTTTAACAAGATAGAGCTCTATCTATCCATCCATCCGTCTGTCTAATCATCTATAATCTATCTTTCTCTATCGTCCATCTCTATTATCTATATCATCTATCTATCCACATTTCTAGGTCGTTTATCTAGCTCTCCATTAAATTACTCAGGTGGGTTACAAACAAAACAGAAAAAGGCAGCAAGTTAAATATAAATGACGAGTAGATATTTGAGGGGTGAATCACGGCCCGGGGCCCATCTTCTCTCTCTGGTCTCTAAGCTTCCATCTGCGATCTTTCTCAGATGTCATAACAACTGGGGATGTGCGTGCGACTTCCGTGCCGCAGAGACCTTTGGCTCCTTGTCCTCTGACGATGACTTCAAGCGTCCTGGCCTTGCATCTGGAGCTCCGTACCGTTCGCTTTCCTCCACTTGCCTTCCAAAACCACCTCATCCACAGCCTAACGTGGAAGAAGTGGAAAGCAGAAGGTTGGGGAGAGGCGAAGAGGAGCCTGGGCTCCCGCTGGTCCCAGTGCCAGCTGCAGTTGCCAGGTTTGCATGCTGCGTGCGGGGCCCTGCTGTGAGCACCGTGCGCACGACGCCGCCTCAGGTCAGCACCACGGAACACGGAGAGAACCTGCAACTCACGCGGCCTCCCTGCACGGGGGATGAGCAGAGCCGAGACCTAAGGCGGGCGGCCCAGCTCCGCCATTCCTGCCACGTGTCTCCTGCTACCCCTCCAGTGCCCTTTTGTGCTTACGTTTGTTGTTGATTGGTTTGACAAATCATATTTTTATTATGATAGCTCTAATTGTCTCTTACTGGCAGTAAAATAAAAAAGTTCTAAGTAGCCAAGCTTAAATGCCACGTTTTCCAGGGTGTGAAAGAGGCCATTCCATGAACTTCCTTCTTGTGTCCCATTGGCAGCCCTCTACGCTCACCTTCATCATGACAGCCTGCTAGGGTTTGGATGTGGTGCGTCCCCAAACATCTCTGTGCCTGGCCCTCGGTGTGGTGGTGTTGGGGGGACCTTAGGAGGTGGCACCTACTGCAGGGCAATTGGGTTATGGGGGTGCTGCGGTTGGGAGGACTTGGTGAAGCCCTGTGGTACCCAGTCCGTTCCTGTGAGAGTAAGGAGTTGCAGGGAGCAAGCCTGAGCCCTGCCATCTACCTGGCTTCCAGCCTTGACAAGCCACCATCTCTGCAATGCCATTCACCATGCTGTGTCACAGCCCAAAGTGTCCTCGCCACTGCCCGCACCATGCCAACTGAGCTTTCTACCTCCAAACTGGGAGCTACATGGACCTCGTCCCTTTATAAAAGCCTAGCCTCAGGCATTTCATTAAAGTCACAGAAAATGGACGATTGCCTAACTCTTACTGAATTATGAGGAAATTGCTTATTTACAGTTTGCTTTAAAACTGCCACCTTGTTCAACTCATTGTAAAAAAGACTAAAATTAATGATTTTTCCGTGATATAAACGTTTTAAGAGAATTGCCACATCTTGTTTTCAGTGTCCACCAGCATGGGGGTTGGAGTCCTGGGAGTGCCTAAAATCACTGATGGATGGAAGAATCAGGTCATGAATTAAAACACATTGCAGTTCCTCATCAGCTGTCAGAGCAAATAAAGAGGAGAGTTATAGGAGGAAAGAAAACACAGATCCAAGCGAGACGCCTTTGAGATGAGGAATGCTGCTTTTGGTGGGAATAATTATGCTCTTATATGGTATGAGACCTAGCGCTGGTCTATCGTATCGATTCCAGAAGAACAGGGATTTATTGATTGCATTTCTATCTTCTCTTTCTTTTGGTTCATTTTTCTTTTTCCAGATGGTGCTTTTAATGTCCTTAGAAACACACAGGGTGTTTGCTTGGAGGTTGGACTGGAAAGACAGGGTCTTGATTATCTTGCAGATCACACACAGAATTGCTAAGCACCCTAACTCTCTAAAAATTTTAATTTCGTCATCAGGATATAGGTTTGCAAAGATTGGGTTCTAAGAATTCTAGATTCTCAACATTTTTGAAGTACAGGGTCCATTTCAGCTTTCTATACTAAAATGTTTTATAGATTTATAGCTTAGTAGAAAGGAACTATAACTATATGTGTGCATAGGAAAATCACGAGAGGAAAAATTATTTCCTGGAACTGGAAAAATTCTGTAATCAGCATGTCTAATGGAAGAAACCAAAAATCTCCAGGTTTGCTTTATTTTTTATTTTGACTTTGTGATTCTTATGTTAATTCCATAAAGGAATAGAAGGCTTGAATTCTCAATGAAGTAGTATGATGTGATGAATTTTGAATAATCCTCCCCTTCTTTGTCTTAGAATATGCACAGGTGTCTGGACTACTTCCCATTCAGGCATTCTCAGAAGGCAGAAAGCTGATGTCCCTGTTGTGGTGGCTCAGTTGATACATGCATGCACTTGTCAGCTATCTTGCAAAAGCATGAGCTGCTTTGGTTTTTAAAAACAGATGGCACAGTACAGTGACACAGCAAAATTGATGTTCACAGCAGCTCAATTTACCATAGCTAAGTTATGGAAACAACCCAGATGCCCCTCACTGGATGAATGGATCCAAAAACTGCGGTACGTATACACCTTGGAGTTTTACTCAGCAATTGGAAAAAATGATATTGCAGCCTTTGAAGGTAAATGGATGGCTGTGGAAGAAATTATGCTGAGTGAAATAAGCATAACCCAGAGAACCAAGGTTTTGAATGTCTTCACTCATCTGGGAGGCTGGAGCTAGACCCTGGCCATTGAGATAGGAGGTCTTTTATCGTGGTTTAAATCTGAATAAAGTGTAATGTCATACAACCTAAGGCATTTGTAGAGAAGTATTGGGAAGGAGGGGGGAGGGATAAGGGTGGGTAATTGGGGGGCTCTTGGGTAAATCAAATTTTCAGAATTTATATATAATTTCATTAGAAGCTTCTTTGTTCAACAAATAAATTTCTGAATAAAAGTAATGACAAAAAAAAGAACATAAAAGGGTATCAGTGAGGAACAGCAGTGCATGTCTGTTATCTCAGTTTCTCAGGAGGCTGAGACAGGAGGATCTCAAGTTCAAAGCCAGCCTCAGCAACTTCTGGAGGCCTTAAACAACTTTGCAATACCCTGTCTCAAAAAAAAAAAAAAAGTCTGAGGATGTGGCTAAGTGGTATAATGCCCGTGGGTTCAATCTATGGTACTAAATAAATAAAATAGAATCAGAAAGAAAAAAACAGATGTATCTCCTATAACCATTACAAATATATTAATGCATAGTATTGATCCTCCCAGGAGAATATGTCATTGAACCTATCAATTTTCTGAATGTTAAAATGCTTATGAATGTTCTTGCTAAAGTTCTTATGAGAAAGTTAAAACAGTGAATTGCCAACAAAAGTTCGGAGCCCTGGGAGTTTGTACATGGGAACTGTGACTGTCATTGCTAGGTCACCTGTCCAGTTGCATCCCCAGCGCAGAGGGCTTCAGAGCCCCGCTCAGCCTTGCTCAGCCTCTAGGAAGTCTGTGTCGATGGGATTATTGGTTCTGTAGCCACCAGTGGAAAGTGACTTCTGCGCTCCTTGAGTATGGTGACTACCGTTGGAGCAAGAGCGAGCATTCGGGAATCCAGGTAAACGTTGCAGCGATGAGACCCCAGGGGTGATGCCTGCCTGAGGAGGCTGAAATGCAGCCTGGTAACATAAATCCAGAGGGACGGAGCTAGACGCGCCCACAGGGGTGGGGACTGACTGCCAACGCAGGGGCTATGGAAACGCTCTGTATTTTGACTGTGGGGTTGGTTACATGGATAGTCACACTTGTCAAAATTCGTCTACTATACTTAAATCAAATTACAACTCTATACAGTTGATCAAAAGTGTAAGTTTGTGCTGGGATGGTGGCTGGCTTTGGAGGCAGAATCCTTAGAAAACAGGAGGCAGTAGGGAGCACCCTGCAAACATCCGTGTTCTGTCCCTGGGGCCTCTTGATCATCCTCCTCTTGGCCTCCGTGTGGGTTCCTGGACAGCTCCTCAGCTGCCCAGGCAGAGCTCTGGGCCTAAAACTTGCCCTCTAGCTTCTCTGCACACAGGTCTTGTTCTCTCTTCCGGTTTTCCAGCTTCTGGTCTATTTTTGTGTATCATTTCATCCCAAACAAATAGGAGCTCTACAAATACGCGCATAGTCAAGTAATGGATAAGTAAGTGAGAGATGGAGAGGAGGAATGGGTGAAGTAGACTCAGCAGCTCCTGTCAAGGCATCTGTGGGGGGAACACATCATCTTTTTTATTGCTTCTTGTTCTCCTATGTTTTCTTCCCCCATTTAAGAAAACAACTTCTAAAGATACAATTACATCACAGAAATAAATTTCTTCTAGATGACGAGAACAAGGTACATGAATAGCAAGTGATGGCTGAATGGATAGATCCAAATCTTCACTGCTGAGCAGGTGACCAGCAGGTTTTGGATGGGAGGTTTTCCCACATCCCTTGGTCCACGCCCTTCTTCACCCTGCATATGGCCAGATGGCCACACCTTCATCCAGCCAGGAACTCCTCCTTGAAGTCAGTTCAGCAGGGTTAAATCCGAGCTGTGCCACCTATTAGCCCTGAGACCTGGAAATGATGCTCAACCTCATTCAACCTGCTTCCTCCTCTAGAAAAGGCAGTTAATGTTAATAGTCTACAAAGCTTGTCTGGGGTAAAAGCTTGAAATCTGTTAGTCCCTTTATCTGTCCTTTTCCTGGCCCCTGGATACTCCCCGAACATTGCCCAAATATTGCCCAAATGTTTTTACATCTGGGCAATGAGAATCGGCAGGAATTACCAGAGAGAGGTGGGTGGGTATGGGCACTATAGAACTGAGTCCAGCAGAGGGTGAAACCACAGTGGGCTACTCAGGGCAGTGATGGGTATGGACTCTGTGACCGAAAATGAACCGGCATCCACTGAGCCGCTGCCCCCTGCCAGGTGAGCATCCAATGCTCTGCTCTGAGATAATGGTTAACCGGTGCTCAAGAGAAACGGGTGAGCGCCTGGGTTACTCCCTGATCTGTGGGCAGAGAAGAAAGCGTGGCACCGAATAGGCATGAGAACACCTGCTATATGAAGGATGTTAAAGTCACAAATGGGAGCCACTTTGAGAAGGGCCAGGCAAAACGGTGAAACTTTTCAAATCGCTTAGGACATGGACCACTCCTCGGGACCGGTTTTCACAGAACTCTGCTATGCCAGCTTTAAAGTCTTCTGCAAACTTGCTGGGGTGCAAGGTAAAGGAGCAAAGTGCTGAGTGTCAGTAGCTCTTCAGAGCACCCAGCCCCACAAAATGCAGCTTTCCCTTTAATTGTAGTGTCACAAAAGACCTTTGCAAATATTTATAAAAACAGAGAAAATAAGAGCAGACCACTGAGACAGAGGTGGTGTTAAGATGTTGATGCTTTCTTCAAGTTTGTTTTGAAGCAGAGCAAGAACACTCACCTGCACGCATCCACTAAACTGAAGCTGCATCGAGATGGCTTTCTGCATGCTAATCTTTACTAACACATATGAGCATTTTATCCTTGATAATTTTCATAGAATTTTAGATTGTGGCATGCCCCTTAAACATGTCTCTAACACATCTGAAGGAGAGTTTGGAGAGTCCTGTGCAGCGCCTCCAAGGATGCCTGGCCTAGGAAGGAAGGTCCCGTTCCTCCTGATGATGTCCTTGCACCTCCAGGAGTGGACAGGGTGTGCCTGAGCACACCTGAGGGCCTGCACGTCAACGGAAGAGAACTTACCAGAAGACCGACAGGGAAGCCAGAAAATCAACACTCAGTGTTTTATCAGCTGGTTCAATGTTTTATCAGTTGCCACTGAGAGTTCTGCCTGGAATTAAGAAACAGGTAAAGGCGCCACCTTTAAGAAGCCTTGAAGAGATTTCCTCCTGAGATGGAGGCCCTTGCTGTAATGAGAGCTGATGTTTGCCCAGCGCTTCTCTGTTCTCCATCCATTAGCTCACTTAATCCTCACCACAATTCCACAGACGATTTCTATGATCATTCCAGGAGGCATCGAGAAGGTCACACTTTGTCCTGGGGCCTAGGAGCTCTGAACAGGAGTTCTGGTCCCAGAATGCAAATCATTCACAGTATGTGCGTGCGCGTGTGTGGTCTCCCCATTGTCCTTTTCCCTGACTTGTTCAACCTTCTGTGTCCTGCTCCTCATCTTTTGTTTATGAGAGTCAGAGAAGAACAGCTCTAGCCGTGGCTCATTTCCTCGCCTCCCATGTTTCTCCCAGCCCCTGGAGAGTCACCGTTCTTTTCAGCTCCATGATCAGCTCTCTATAAGAACGCCAGGAGCCTCGCAGTGGCCATGGGGATGTTTTAGGTGTTGTCCTGTTGGACCTTCTTGTAGGTTTTTATGATATTCTCTAACACTTGAGTACTATACTGTGGACAATCCTTTCTCTTTTGTATTTTTATGATATTTACGTAACTGCTTAATGGCTTCTGCTTAAGAATTGATGTTCTCCAGATGTCCACTGGCTCTCCCTCTGCACATTTTGAAGTTTTTATCCATCATTTTTGTGTGGAAGTCCCCACCTGCACTTTCCAGGACTGGGTTTAAGTGGCTTTAGCCGAGGTGTCGTCACCGTGCAGCAGCGGGACAGCACCTTGCAGGGAGCGTGCGCAGTGGGGCAGCACCTTGCAGGGAGCGTGCGCAGTGGGGCAGCACCTTGCAGGGAGCGTGCGCAGTGGGGCAGCACCTTTCAGGGAGCGTGCGCAGTGGGGCAGCACCTTACAGGGAATGTGCGCAGTGCTCACCTGTCCGTCTCCCCCACACCTGCTGTCATCCTGCGTGCTCCTGCTGTCCTCCTGCATGCTCTCTGCCCCACTAGCTGGATGCCTGGCATTATCCTTGTTTTCTGGCTTTCTCATCCCCGTGTGGCCTCGATTTTCAAGACTTTCCCATTTGATTTCCTAAATGCCACCTGAGTTCTGTATAAATGAGGACACTTTGCCTTCCAAGTGACTGACATTGTGCCCAACTTCAGTTTCCCTTAGGCAAGGAGGAAACTCTCTGGACTCTGATCCAGGGCCTAGAGGACACCAGGTTGGGGGTAAGGAGCTGATGCCATCAGCACTTCTAGATGCCGTACTCGCTCTCTTACACCACCCTGCAGGGGCTTCTGCTTGGGTCTCCAAGTCAGCTGTGCCCCCAGGAACCCAGCCTCTTGCAGACAGGAAGGGGTCCCTGGGCCTGGGGATGAGTTTCAGGGGCCACTGTGTGGCGGGGGTGAGGATGAGGGGCGGTGACCCTGTTAGGATCACATAGCTGGCATGGAGGTGGGCAGGGGCTGACTCCAAATGGAAAAGCTGGCTTTATGAGAGGAATCAGAGCAGAGTGCCGCGCAGACAACAAGTATTAAGTGTTCCCTGCAAATCCGTTCCTTCCTCTCCACCCTACTCAGCTTCTCTTGTTTTTCTTTGCTGTTCTCCTGAATTACTGTTACGGCCTCTGTTCTTACCTGCCTGCCCCCAAGTCTTTTCCTCTCTAAATCCATTGTCACCAGAGACTTCATCTCATGTAAATGAAAAAGTGCATGTGTGTGTGGGTGTGCATGTGTGTTTGCATGTGTGTGCGGGTGTGTTCAGGTGCATGTGTGTGCGTGCATGTGTATGCACATGTGTGTTTGCATATGTGCACATATGTGTGGGTGCATGCGTGTGTGCACATGTATGCATGTGCGCGCGCGTGCATGTGTATGTGTGGGTCATTACTCGTTGATGTAAAACTCTTCACGAGGTCCTATTTGCCTCCATGTTTAAAGCCCATATTTCTTCTCACGGCCTCCACGACTCTTAAGCCCGCACTTTGCAATTCTCCATCAAGGGTCTTCATTTCAGGTCCTGTCGCTGTCTTTTAATATATTGCCAGGCTTTGTTTCTGTG
The DNA here is from genome assembly GCA_004027875.1 of Aplodontia rufa. NCBI lineage: Eukaryota > Metazoa > Chordata > Mammalia > Rodentia > Aplodontiidae > Aplodontia > Aplodontia rufa. The sequence goes on along the minus strand of PVKS010021361.1, from coordinate 12,637 downwards.
GAACACTCAGCTTTTCCTGTGTTTCTGCTTCTCCGATGAGGTTGCCCTTCCTGCCTGGCACACCTGATTCACAGTTCCTCTCCCCAGCAGTGGCTGGACTCTTCAAGTTCTTTTCCTAAACCAACTCCACAGGCTGCCTCTCTGAGTGCTGAACTTCATCGGTAACTCGTGCATATTTGTGTTTTAGCTAAAAATGGCTGTTATCACTACACTTATGCACTAGATGCACAGTTCCCAAGGGCAGAGCCTTTGGGTTAAATTATCTTGGTATCCTCTGCACTAAAACTGTGGAGTGGTAAACGTTCTAGAAGTACTAGGAAATAAACTTAAAAATACCATGGAATCAATCATATGAATCATTATTTATGAGCTACCTGGCAGGATTCTACTCAACACATTTTTAAGTAACATGTTTAATCTTTTTGAATCATGCTGTTCCTGAATTACATCTATTACAGCTTATGTTCGATTCAAATTCATTTTATTGACTGTTGGGCAGATCAGATTAGCAGATCACTGAAGTTTTCTTATGTGAAAGATCACAGGATCATGTTAATCTACATCTTCCACCAGAACATTTTGGCAAAAGTGGGATTTTTGATTGATTCTGTAATTTATACTACCCTAGCAATATTCTATAATTGATGTTATCACGTATACAATATTTTTGTAAAAAATGCATTTAGATCAGAACTTTCTTAATTTCAGAATTCTTTGGAAATAAATTCCTTTAGTAACTCCCCCAGCTGAAACCGTCTCTCAGCTTCATTTCACTAATAGACCTCTTTCCCCCTTTCCTTGGGCCATGTCTGATTTCCCTTTTTTTCCGACATGGTGAGCCTTCTGGGTCTCCTCGACTGCTCCCTTCATCATTCAGCAGTTGCTTGCTGAGTCCTTTCTGAGAGCTGCCTGCGTCTCAGCCCCTCTGCCCCTGAGCTGCTGTTTCCCCAGGTGTTTTTGTTCACTCCTGTGATGACAGTGTGGTGTCCAGCAGAGGCCTCTCCTCTGAGCTGCAAAACCTGACATCCCTTTGCCTGCTTGATTTCTTTACTTGGATTTCTTTTTTTTCTTTTTTTGGTTGAATCTAGGGGATTCAATCTAGGGGTGTTTAACTACTGAGCTGCATCCCCAGCCCTTTTTTATTTTTTAATTTGAGACAGGGTCTTGTTATATTGCTTAGGGCCTCCCTAAGTTGCTGAGACTGGCTTTGAATTTGCAATCCTCCTGCCTCAGCCTCCTGAGCTGCTGTGACTACAGGCATGTGCCACCACACCCAGCCTTTACTTGGATTTCTAACAGCTTCCTTGGCCTCAACATGTTCCAGATTAAATTTTTATTTTCTTTCCCACTGTCCTCCTCCCTAAGAGTGAATGACATCATTACACATGAGATGCACAGCCAAAGTGCTGGGGGTCAGTCTAATCTCTCCCCATCCCTGGACATCCTGTCAGTCAGCGGATCAGAATGCTTTGCCTCCCTGCCAACTGCGCAATCCACCACTTACTGCTCTCCCCACTGCCGTGGTCACTCTCAGTCACCATCATCTTCTCCTTTGCACTCTTCTAATGCCCTGGTCAATAGTCCCCAGCATTTACCTTTGGCTTCTCCAAATCTATTATTCACAGTGTTGACCCAGTGGTCTTTTATAAACATTGATCTGATCACATCACTCCCATGCTTAAACTCTAAATGATTTCCCATTACTTTTAGGACAAGATCCAAAATATTTAAAAGGGCCTGCAAAGACTTGCTTTCCTTTTCCAAACTGTTCTTTCTTTTCTAGGTAAATCTTTGCATATCAGTTATGAAAACATTTTTTTTATTTCTCAAAGGACTCAGTTTTCTACATCAGAGCCTTCACACACATTTTAATTGCACTTCTATTCATATGAAAACAGGAATAAAACATTCACATGTTTTGAAATTTTGAGTACAAAAATCTATAAAACCTGAAATTTTTCTTCTCACTCCTACCCCTTATCGAAAGTATCCAAAGCCTTTTGTCTCTTTCCTGAAATGTGTGTGAAGATGTGTATATGTGGGGGGCGGGGAGCATTTTGGGGGAAGGAGGTGGGATAACTTTATTCTCCACTCCACACTGCAGTGCAGTGGTTGAAGTACACATTTGGAAACCGACTGCCCGGATTCCAATTGCATCTCCATCTCCACCACAAGCTACACACAGGCCCTAGGGCAAGTGACTTAGCCACGCTGCTCTTTGTCTTAGTCTTCTGACAACTGGAACATGAAGAGACTGTATTTCTAAGGTGGTTGTGAACATGAAATGATTGTACACACCCAAGAAAACTCACAGAGATGATGGTTATTCTTGGAAATATACTCTGAACTTAGAAAACAACTTTACAGGAGATGAATGAGTCTCCTGTTCCCACTATGGCGTGGTCCCAAGCTTAACTCTCATCTGCCATCCGATTTCCAAAGGTTGTCCCACTGTGCTTACATTCTAGGCTAGCTGATGATCTAAGGCCTGGGCATTTCTTTTATCCTTGCCTGCACCTACTTTAGCAAATCGCCAGCTATCTTTTAAAAGAGTATTAAAAAATGTTACAGAACATGTTATTGGTGCTGTTATGGATTTTTTCTCCCCATGTGCAGGCCTTCCTTTCATTCATTGGAGTGATGAGTCTGAGACTAGTCCTCAGGACTAGTTTGGAGAAGCTACAAGATTTATTATTGTGGCTGTAGGGAGTGCTCTGCTCACCAGTTGAGCTACACAGCCCGAGGGTCTCGGTGGTCCTGGAAATCCTGTGATCAATTACCTGTCATTCACTGATCTCTGTAAGTAAGACCGGTCTGAGAATCACTTTGGCTCTGCTGCCCACCATGGTGGCCACACCCCTTTCTGTCCTGTCTCCTCCTTCAGTCTGTGATGACCACCACTTCACTCTCTTTAAGCAGTTGGATGCCTTCCTCCCTGGAGTATTTATCACAAATGTAACTTTCTATCCACCATTTGAGGAGCCATAGGAACTGGGCAACCCTTGGAGAGTGTCCACAGGTCATACCTACGATCCGGGACTTTGGGTGATTTCCTCTGTACTGTACTAACGATCTCTGTCACATTAGCGTCCCTTGGTATGGGAAAGTACTAAACACAGTTTCAGTCAACTGAACGCCGCCTTTGCTCCTGGGCCATCGCAGATCCTGAATCGCCGATGAATTCATGCTTCTTGACGAAGCTGAAAGATGCAAAACCATGTGATACCCCTTTGCTCTAGCATTTTGGGGATTCCATTGTCTCAGATTTTCTTTATTTTTTGCAAAGGAAAATGAGCAAAAGTTTGCAATTCCTTTGCTGGTAAGCTCTGTCTTCCGAAATAAAATTTGTCATTGAGACCCAAGTCTACTTACAGGCCTGGTGCTAGTTACAAATCTGTGGACAATTCAGTGACAGTGGTATTAAAGGGTAAAAGAATCCACTTCCCAGTGCAAGGTACCTGCCTTAGGTACCTTTGCTACATGGCCGGCAAGCAAGACAGGAACAAACTCTACAACAGATGCGAGAGGAAGGGCCACTTCAGCTGGCATAGCATCCTCTGGGTCACCTGGGAGTCCTGCATGCCTAGGTCAGGTAAAGTCTCCATTTTGATGACTGGGGACCCATTCTTGCCCAGAGAATGTCTTAATTTTCCACAGGAGTCCTAGTGAGTCTTTGAACTCGTTCTAGGTCGTTCCATGTGATAATTTATCTCTCATTTTCTTTGTGTACTCTGGGAACTGAAATCCTGTTCGTAATCTAGTTGGCTTTCAGAGACCATCCCCTGTCCGATCCAGTCCTAATTTTCCTCAGTTACATGAAGACTGTGGCACACAGTTTTGACAGCTGTTTTCAGATTAGTGAAAGCTCTTAGTTTTATACTGAAAAAGTTGGCCCAGCACAGTATCTTAAACATGGAATTTCCTTTCATCATATTTTTACATTTGTTACTCTTTGCATATATAAATTTTTATATGAATTTTGCCATCATCCTATTGATGGCTCTAGCTTTTTGTTTCAGCTGCTTTTTATATCTACTGACATTTTCCCCTCCCCTTCTGTGTTTATATTGCATTTCTTCCTCTCATATATTTGTTTTTGCTGATATTTTCAAAATAATGTACGTAATGGATGTACCTAATGGAGATATTAGAGGACATTATCGTCTTGTTTGTGCCGTTAATGGCAATGCTTCCACCAGCGGTTCACCACTAAGCTTATTAATGCTAACTTTGAAAAAGGTACATATATAATAATCACTATTATTATTTAAGGCACATTCATTTTTATTCTACCAAAGATGTTTATGAAATCCTTATTTTGAATATTGTCAAATTAGGTTTGGAAGACAGTGTAAGCATATATTTTCTGGGTTACCATGTTGTTGCTTACCACATTTCTAGAGAATCGCAGTTATATCTATTTATTCTCAGATATTTTAATCATATCTCTCTTTAATTCTACTTTGCCATTTTCATGGTCATATTGTTTTAAAAAAAACCATATTTTGGGGTCTTAGAGTTCATGTTAAGGTTTAATTACTACATTTTGAATCAAATTTCTGAGTACTGATATCTTTTTTACAATTTCTCCTTTCTCTGTTACTCTTAATATCTTCATCCCTCTGTCTTCCTAAATAACTATCCTTTGGTTTCAAATTGGTAGGAAATTCAGATTCCAGGACAACTCACTGTGGGTATTTACCAAGCAATTTGTAATGAAATGTGGCTAAAAGGGCCTATTAAGTATACTTATGAGAATTCCTGGAAGATTCCAAAGCAGTTTTCAATTCATTAAATGCCTGCCAAGTTCAAGGCACATTGTTGGAAATAGAAATGATTAGTATATCATAGTTTGGGCCTTTAAGGAAGTACAGTTCTGGTGAGAGATAAACAGGAGAGTAGGGTAACTTTACAGTGATGTATGCAAGGGCACAGAGGAACCCACTTCCTTCCTGGAGTGCCCCAGAGGACAGTATGTGATTAAGCTTACAAAGACATTGAAGAACTACTTTCTTGGTTTGGAACTATTGATAAAAATTCAAAATCAGGAAAGATTTGATATCAGATTCTAGAAAATTCTTTTAAACATAACCAATACCTGTTGTTTCCCCCAATTTCAAAATTTGTAAGAAGATAATCTAAGGTTTTCAGGTGTTTTATAAACAATAAATTGCCAGATAATTAGCTCTTTGCCCCCAGAGGGTGATATCATCAAGGGAATTGGTGGAAGCAAAATATCTTAGGGCATTTTCGAGCAGCCCTAGGTGTCTTTTACCCTATAAAATCCTAATTAGTGCATCTTTATGCAAATTTTGGAAAAGATCTCTCTCCATCCCAGAAAAGAACATAAAGGGTAATCCCGTTTGCTATTGGAACATACTATTTAGACAAATGGATTTGAGTCTGGAAGTTACAAGTTTGGGGGCATTAAATGAATGTACTCGCGTGCTCAGTCTTTATTGTGATGCTAAAGGTGCTAGCAATGGTGGTACTGCTGGGCAAGGGCAAGGCATGTCAGAACTGAGAATTGTTTTCAGAGACCAAAGCTTGAAGTCAGGTCTTCTCAACTTCAAATAGCATCAGTCATTTCATTGCATACCGCATTCTTACAACTTGATCTGAAATGACATTTTGATGTTTCAAAAAATTAAATTTGCTCTTTAATATTGAATATTTGACACTTCTGAGGCCATGCATAAAAATGCTTTGTAGACTTCGAAGGCAGTTCAAAACTAGCGGCAATGACAGAATTACTGAATAAGATCTTGGCAACCAAGATGACTATTTTGAGCAGAAAAACACTCAGTTGGACATCTTGGTAAAAGCTGTGGGTTGTCCTCTATCTCAGTTTTCCTTTCTTGCATGTGGCAGAGCCCAGATTTCCTCTGAATATGGGTCCCCATGGATTGAAGACTGTTTGTCTGCTCCCTTCTCGCAAGGTGAGGCCATGTCACTTGGTTTAACCACCAGGGCACGAGTGGAGCTGCTGCATGGCGGCCTTGAATCTTCCCTGACGTCAATATGTACCCCACCCCCTTGTCCCCTTCTTCTTCTACCTCATGGAATGCAACCCAATAGGTAAAGCAGCTGTTCTGAGCCACAAAGTGGCCTTGGGATTGGAGGTCACTTAGGTTGTTGAGTGACAAGACAGAATTCACACACCTGAATATTTGTGGAGTTGAGCCCTTGGAAGTTCTAGACTACTTGGCTCCAGGCTCTTGTAAAAGAGAGAGGTGAGCTTACTTCCCTCTCCAGTCACTGTTCTTTGGGATCTCATTACTCATCCTAAACGATATGTGTGAATAAGTTCTAGCATGTTCGTTCAAAATGTCAGATTGCTTCCCAGAGTCAAAATTCGTTTTTTATAAAACAGAAAAAAACCCAAAAGTTTTGCAATCTAATAATCTCAGTTGGCTTGAAAATCATATTAGTGTATAGTGATTTAAATATTAATTTCTCAAAATCATTTCTGAGTTTGGACAGACACTGGAGGACCCTGGGATGGCCAGGACTGGGGCTAGGGGTGAGGAGCAGCTATACTACAGGTAATCCTCGTGCAGAGCTTGGGAGAGGATGTGAGGCCCCTGGTGTCCTACCTGAGAAGCCAGCTCTAGTCCGTCCTTACCGGCTAACTCTGCCACAAGTAGTGCCTTGGTGCCCACTGTGCTACAGGCGTTGTTTTAGGGGCTGACCACAGTGTGAAAATTAAAGCAGATGAGTCCCTATTGTCCCAGAACCTTTATGCCAGTGGTGGGCACAGGTAATGAATGATGACCAAATCATATAGAGCACGGGGGAGGTGGCGAGTGTCCTGCAGGAAACCAAGGCAGTGCTCAGTGGAGAGGGAAACCATGCATGTATGAAGGACAGAAGCGGCCATCCCGAGACCTTCCCTTGTCAGGAGGAAGGCAGGCACGTGTCCCCGTGTGCTAAGTCCCTATAGGTGCCAGCTCCTGCAGTGGTCCAGGTGAGCACACACCAGTGTGCCAGGGACCTGGTCCTTCTCATCCGGGCAGCATTTTGGAGCATCATGACTTGGGCTTTTCTAACAGCTTGAATTCCAGAAGGAGAAAGGGGAGATCCCTGCTTTCTACCTGTTTCAGGTTACAGTTGGACCTCCATTCCCACAGATCCAACCAACCACGGACGAAAAATGTTCAGAAAAGAAAATCACATCAGTACTGAGCATGTGCAGGTTTCCTTGCCCTTATTCCCCCAACAACATAACGTGACAGCTACCTAGTGAGCATCTGCACTGCCTTGGGTAGTATAAGTAATCAGATGATCACAGCACGCGACAGGACTGTTCCATGCGTGGAGTTGGCGTGGAGTCCTGGAGTTCAGCAGCTGGGGCTTCCATTGGGTGATGGTACTTGTAAGATCAAGGAACCTCGGGACAATGAGCCCTCACTTTATAAGACCCTGATCTGTATTTCACTTTTCACATATTGTCCCAGAGAGGATACTTTGATTTGCCCCCATTTTCATAGATCTAGAGAAACAGATTCTAGAACACCTTTGACGTTGGGAAGGGTGACCTGGAGTTCAAGGTGGGCATAAAGGTCTGCCAGCCAGGCCTTCCACTCCCCACCTGGATGTCCCTGGGTGAGTCACCAGGCTCTTTCTCGATTGTAATGTGAGACGAAATCGACAAACTTAAGGTCACATGGGAACCTGGAGGTTGGCAGTTATTACAGTACAAGTTCACCCCTCTCAAGCCAGCAGCAGGACATGGGGGCAGGCACTGGCATCCCCTGAAACTCAGGTGGAGCCTGCATGAGCCCATATGGGCAGCGGGGGACAGTCTGGGCACGCACCTGTGTTTAGACTTGTTTCTGTGGTTTACAGCATCTTCACTCCCTGCCAGGAAAGACATATTCAAGACATCTGTGAATAATCGAATATTCAAGGCAGACTTGCTGGGATAAACCCATCTCAGTCAATAAAAATTAAAAGAAAACTCTAAGAACAGAATTAGAAAGTGAAGCTAAGCAGGAAAAAAATTACAGTATGTGTGACAAACAAGGCTACTAGTTCTTGTAATAGAGAAAAATTTTTAATTTTTAAATTTATTTTGGGGCATTATAATTCTATACAACAATGGGGTTCACTGTGACATACTCATGCATTCGTATAACAATCTGATCAATCTCAGCCCCCCAGTTCCTCTCCTCTCCTCCCCTCCTCCCTGTTCCTCTACTCTACTGGTCTCCCTTCTATAAGATACCTTTTCTTTCTTTTTACATTTTTCTCTGTCTTCCATATACGAGGAGAAAAAATATAACCCTTGACTTTCTGAGAAATAGAGGGAACTTTTAGAGAATAGTGGGGAAGATGTAAATATCTCAAGAAATAGAAAAACATCTGAATATAGAATTTAAATAAAAGCTCAGCCAGTAGATATAATAGGAAGTGTGCTTTCATTGCTTATCAAATTAAAAGATAAGATACAATATTTTGCTTTTAACACAGTTTTTGTGAAATTTTTAAAAAACATTTGAAACACGGGAGAAATAGACATCCTACTTCTGGTTGGTGTAAAAATTGGTGTAGCTGGAGAAAATTCAATATTATGAAAAGTCAAAGCATGCAAAGAAAGGATCTGAAAGTCTTGAAAGTGGAACATTATAGAAATGCATCTTGCTAAATAAAGATGTGCTTCAAAGTTTTAAGTTCCCAGATATCCATCAGATATAGAATATGAAAGTATAGAAATAATCTAAATATCTAACAGGGGAGTGGTTAAAGAAATTAATGGCATGAAAATTTTCTTATAAATACTGTTACTCAAGCATATCAATGCTTACAACGCATAGTCATTCATGCATATGTGGAGACACATTCAAAAAGTGTTTTTCTTTGGATTATGTGTTCCAAATTATAAGAATTATGCAGTGACTTGTAATTAGAAATAAATCCTAATGAATACAACACGTTAGTTTTAAAAATTATTACAGAGAGATTTAGTGAGGGTAGAAAATTCGACTTGGATGTGTGAGAATATATTTTGTGCTTCACCTTGACTCCACACGTCCAGTGAGTGACTTACCTGAGTTTTCTCCTGGGTCAGGGGAGCTTGAACATTTTCAGTTCAGTATAGCTGAGTTCCTCCTGCTTTTAGGGTTCTTTTAAAGACGTCTTGTGCTGATCCACAGTTCTGTCCTCTTCGCCCCTTCAAAGGGTCTCCCTGTCCTCATTCTTCCCCAGGTGTTTCCAGGATGCAGAAGGAAGATGGTGCCTCTCAGAGGAGAAGGTCTCCAGGGTGTCTCTGGTGGTCTGGAGATGCACTGACTTGTTCCTTTGGTTTCTGGTTACGGGTCTCTGTTTTAAATGAAGGTTTTATTATTTGATTATGGTGAGGACAACAAATGAGGAGGTAACTGCCATTGAAAACTAACTGGTTACCCATGGTTCTCAAGAGGAGGGGACCGTCCTCCACACAGTGGCCACGGGGCAGGCGCGAGGGTTGGGAGGCAGAGGGACTGAGGGAATGTCATGCTGAGGGAAGGAGGCCAGGCGGGTTTAGGGTTGTCTGATTGGAATGATGAATGAGGGGATGACTCTAGGACTAACCCCAGTGGTCTTGCATCCGCATGGGGTGCCCAGGGCAGGATGATGGGTCTTGAACATGGCTCTGTAGAGGTAGCTGGGGTTGTAGGGTTTGGGTTCCATCTTAGTCAGCTTTTTTGCTGCTGTGACCAAAAGACCTGACAAGAACAATCTTAGAGAAGGAAAGTCTATTTGGTTTTCATGGTTTCTGAGCTCTCAGTCCCTAGATGGCAGACTCCATGACTGTGAGCCCTAGGAGGGGCAGAACTTAGTGGAAGAAGAGTGTGGTGGAAGAAAGTGGCTCAGGACATGGCCACCAGGTAGCAAAGAGAGACTAAGCTCAGCTCACAAAATCCACACCCAAAGGCACAGCACTAATGACCTGCCTCCTCCAGCCACTCCCTACCTGCCCAAAATTACCCCTTAACTCTTCCCAAGGGATTAATGCACCAATTAGGCTAAGACGCAGAACCCGATCATTTCCCCTCTGAGCTTTCTTGCACTGTCTCACTCATGAGCTTTTGGGGTCACCTCATGTCTAGACCTTAACAGATTCCCGCACACGTACAGGCTGGTGGAATTTTTCCCACCTCTAGGAACTGGGTAGACTGTAGAGGGGCAGCGTCTCCGATGCCCCAGACACCGAAACATCAGAGAAGTCATGACTAATGCCGGCTCCCGTCCTGCTCCCACCCCTAACGCCACAGTCCGCCCTGCTCTCCCAGAAGCTGCTGTCTGCAGTGCCCATGAACCCCAGCCTCAGCTTGGTCATGAAACCCTAACCCTGCCAGCTCCTTGTCTGGATTGGCCTCTTCTGCTCCCTGGCCTTCGGGCACTTTGCTTTGTTACCCCCAAATCTCGAGTCCCCTAAGACCACCAAGGAGCCGAATCCGATGCAAACACACGAGGGTCGTTTAATGCAGACTCGAGTCTGGACTCTCTCCGTCACTGTCACGACTGCAGTGGGTTCAGAGAGAGCTGAGCCCAATACAGCGATACTTTTATAGGGTTTCACGGCAAAGCAGGAAATTCAAACAAAGCAGATTGGTTGATCTTCTCACATATATGATATATTTCTATCAGCCACGGTACCCCTTGTCTCGGACCTCTACCATATATAGTTTGGTACGTTAGGCATTGGCCCATCAGCTCCTGATTGGCTGTTTGCTAAGGGTGAGTTCATCTGGTGATATGAAACGTGGTTCATTGTTCTTTGTTCTAAGTAAACAGGAATTTAGGGCTACTTCAAACACTATTAAAAATGAGGCCTCTAATGACTACACTCACTCTCAGCTTCACCTTGCATGGATCCGGAGGCTGGGGCACATTCTGCAAGCCTCCCTGCGGCTAGATGGGAGCCAGGCTCAAGGCCTCTCTGCCTGAACACTCACCACAACTCCCATTTCTATGCTGTAGTTCAGTGTGCATTGGAAGCAGCTCTCACCCGCTACCACGCTCCACATGACACAGCCACCTCTGTGTTGGGGACCCTCCTCAGCTGCTTCTGGGGACAGAGATTTCAGTCTGGCTTCTGCCTTTCCTCCTTTTTGCCCACCCTCTTTTTCTGTCCATTCCACCCTTTCCAACATTTCTCCCCTTCAAGCCCCTGGTGAACTTTCCTCCTCCTCTTCGGGAAACTGAGCTTACGAAAGTCCCTCACGTTTTCCTTCTCTGCAGCTCATTAAAGCAGCCCCAAGATTGGAGCCATCTCCAGCTCTTCCTAATAAAGTTCTGAGAAAAACAAGGGCCGGGTTTCGCTGGTGACAAAACAGCATTATAATGAATATTATGGACTGAACATTTTCTAGTCCCCAAACCCATGTGTTGAGACCCTCTTCCCCACAGTTGCGGGTGCTTGGAAGTGGGGTCTCTGAGAGGCAGGTCTGGATGAGGAGCTGGGGTGGTGGTCTACTAATTAATATGATCGGGGTCCCTGTGAGAAGAGACACCAGAGAAGGTGCTCTGTGTCCAGGAACACTTACCAGGAGAGGCCGTGTGAGCACACGTTTGTCCGTCTGTGAGCCTGGAAAAGGGCCTTGACCAGAACCTGACCATGCTGGCACCCTGGGAACAGACAGCGGTCCAGAACTCTCCAGACTGAATGCCGCTGCTTACGTTCCCCAGCGTGTGGTGCTTTGTTACAGGAGCCCAGGCAGAGGAGGACAGGGCACTGCTATATTACTCTTGCTACAATGTCACCCTGGAAATTTCTGCACTCCTACAAAGGGCATTTCACTCATCAGTGCACCTTCTCTTTCCAAGAGCCTATCTTAGCCTGCTCCTGTCACTTCTCCCAGTCAGTCTAGGTCAACTTTGCTGCTGCACAGAGTCCTCACCTGTCTCTAACACAGGTTTTCCCATTGTCCCCCGAACGCTGTTGCTTCTATTCCCAGCTCATCCGTGTTGCCTCTAGGCCACTTCCTTGCCTGCTGGGAAGCTTGGTCAAAGCTACCAGCCAGGTTCCCCTAAGGAGTGCAGGACACGGTGGGAATGGAGGAAGTGTCAGCTGTCTAATGAAAGCCAGCAGCATACCCATCCCAGGTCACCCTCCATGCCCACCCTTCCCAAGACACTGTCCAGTCTCACCTTGGCCACGTGGATCAGTACTGGGGACCCTTTTATGTTTGCTGTGGTCTTTCCAGCTCACGGTAGATTGGTACCATATGTGATGGGCTTTGCTTCTGACTTAGTTACAGTCTTTCTCCTGCTTCAAAAGTATGGTTGGGATTACAGAGGACACATGAGTTTGGGGAGTGGGTGAAGGGGGCTAGATTGTGGTCTATGATTGGCCTTAACTTACAGCCTCACTATGTCAATATCCATGTATGCATGAATATGTAACAACACTTCCCTCCAATGTGTAAGACCATGTGGAACACATTTTAAAAATTTTTTAAATAAAGAGTCTCCTGCAGTGCCCAAGGCCATAATCATTTACCCTAGCTTCTGCTGCTAAAATTGGACTCCACTTTGAAAAGAGTTACTTAAAAGTCTAAAGTTCTTTGCAGGAGAGGAAAGACAATAAAGCCTTGATGGCTATATTGTACCTGCTTCTGCACATGGTGACTCTCACAAAACTTTCACCTAA
>PVKS010021360.1:0-35354 GCA_004027875.1 Aplodontia rufa | reverse complement strand
TGTCAGTTACTCAGAGCAATAAAACTGTAACAGTTGTTTTCCCAAATACTGTAAAACGCTAAGACTGACCAGCAACTTTATTTTAATTTTTAAAATATTCTGTCAGCTTTATTATGTACGTTCATCCATTCACCACAGCCCTCAAAAAGAAAAGTTTCTCCGCAGAACAGGCGGTAACAGCTCTGTTCCAAGGAATGTGTTTTAATTTCTGCCCAGATAAAAGAAAATAAGCTTTGCACACACTCTCAATTCTTGACTTGCAGGCAAACGTCACTCTTTATTATCTGAAACTCTTCCATTCTCAGCCTCTTAGAGGCACAGATGGTTCAAGTTTCAGTGGCAAAAAGTCTTTTTTCTGTAACCAAACTAGAGCAAATTTGGAATTCAGTCTGGGACTAAAACGTCACAGCAGAAAAAAAATAAAAAAAAATAATTTGCTTTTTCTTTCTTTCATTTAGCAGCATAAATAAGTTTGGCCACTGGGAGTACAGTACAGGGGTGGGACAACAATCCCATATTTGAAGACCTACTTCTAGCACCAGCATCAAGAATTAAATCCATCTCAGGACTCACAGAACCCAGGACAACTTGCCACCTCTGAGCAACATACGCATTGAAGAGTGTATATGGAAGCAACAGTAAAGAGATTAACAGAGGCTAATACTGTGATTGATTGACATTGGCAATGGTTGGCAAAAAATAAAATAAAATAAAAAAAACTTTTCATGATAACTGTACAAAAACAATTCACAGTAATTTTTTTCTTTTTTTAGCTTTTCCACTTCAGAAATTTGTTGTTGTTGTTGCAGATGCTCTCTGATTAGAAAGTCAACCAGTCCTTGTTTTGATATTATTGCAGCTCCTTTCTAGGTGACAGTGGTAAAAGAACAAGCGAGCAGAACTGGTAATGGTGTCTCAGCATTGACACTGCCCAATGACCACTGGAGAAGAAAATAAAGAAAGAATTGCACCTGGTTTTTAGAAAGTCTCGTTTTGCAAAGCTGCCCTCAGTCAAAAGTGAAGCCTTTTATGTGATGAGACCGCAGACGCCTCTCTTGTCAGTTACGGTTTGTCTTCTCTTCTCTTTTCCTTCCTAGTCTGTAGGTCTTTTTCAATCTGTTGCCCCAAGCCAACATCCTGCACCACTGAGTACAAGGGATCTTTTTTTTTTCATTTTCTCTTCTTTTTCTTTTTTCTGATTTTTTTCTTTTTCTTTTCTTTCTTTTTTTTGTTTTTTATTTTTTAATTTTTGTTTTTTTTTTTATAATTTTTGTATTTTGCGCAGGAAGAAGGGAAGGGAGTATGTCATCTAAATAAAATTCATCTTTTCTGTTCTTCACTTCATGTCCACATCAAAGTCCAGCACCAGCAGCTTGGTTTCTTCAGTCCCATTCCGACTCCCGACTGCACACACCAGCTTTGTGTTGGAGGCTCGGATCCGCCACACAACCCCCCCACTTCCCCCGCTCTCCAATGTGACTAGGTTTCGAATAAATTCACCCGTTTTCAAGTCCCATAGTTTTACAGTTCCATCATCTGAGCTGGTAATTACAAAGTTCTTGTTGAACTGTAAACAGGTCACAGCACTCTGATGCTTGTTGGGACCTAGACAAAAACCAAAGAAAGTTAATTGCAGGTTAGAAATCAAGGCTATGGGTAAGTTACATTGTAATTTGTAGACTTCTACATTAGAATATACAATAAATGCAACATTTAAAATGTTACATATTTAGAAACCTCCTTCAGAGTATTTTAGGCTCTGCATGGATGTGAGAAAATCTGGTAGCTATCTGTAAATGAAACATTAACTTTCAAGAGTTCTGTCTTCCAGGAAGCTTGGTTAGTTACCAGGCACACATTTTATCTTCTGGCTATGGAGCAAGAGCATTTGTTCACAATGATGCAGACAGCACAGCTTCATGTGTTCTGCTGATGGACAAATAAAATGAACATAATAGTTTTATTACCACTCTTAACTGACCAGAGAGGTGAAAGGTGAATGGACACTATTCAAATCTCTGAGGAAGAGATGAAACCAACCAGGAACAAGCTGCAGTTGCCAACCACGTGGCCTCACTGAAAAGACACTCTCTAAGGGCCATGGATTATCCAACAAACAAACAAAATTTTCTCATAAAGTTAATATCATTGTATCTCATCTCGTATCAACAGTCTTCACACATATCTGTCTTTATTTCAGTGGGTACTATTATCCCTTTCCATCCCAGTTTAGCAGATGACTAAGTGAAGTCAAAGCAATTTTCTATCAGAGATGCTTAAACTCAACATAAAATGATCACTCAAAAAAATAAAACAAGTATTTTGCTTCTGTGAGATAGCCAAGATCTTTCTTTTCACTGTTCTTTAAATTCAAATAGAGTCAAGTGAACATGTAGGAAGTAACTGAACCATTCTATATTTTTAAAAACACAATTTAAAATAATTTTTCAAGATTACCTAGTTCTGTGAGAGTGAAAATTCTCATAAACATATCTGGAATAAGCATTTTTGCATGAGCTTAATATTTTTGTGTGTGATGTTAAAGCTCCACCCACATTTCTCTTAAGTAAATCCATTTACCTTCAAAGATTGCAATATCACTGTTTCTAACTGCTGAGTAGAACTCCATGGTGTGTGTGTTTATGTATGTATGTATGTATGTATGTATGTATGTGTGTATGTGTGTGTGTGTGTATGTGTATATATATATATATATATATATATATATATATATAATCTCTATAATCTCAATATCACAGTTTTTGGATCCATTCATTCAATGAGGGGCATCTGGGTTGGTTCCATAATTAAGCTATTGTAAATTGAGCTGCTATGAGCATTGATTTTGCTGTGTCACGGTAATGTGCTGATTCCAACTCCCCTGGAAAAATACCCAGGGGAGGGATAGCTGGATCATATGGTGGGTTCATCCCTAATTTTTTGAGGATTCTCCACACAACAATCACATTTTTAATGAATGCAACTAAAGGTGGGTAGCTGATACTTACCTTGCAATGTTTGTAAACACTGTCCTGTTTTGATATCCCAGATCTTAACTGTAGAATCTGCATTCCCAGAGACAAGAATATTGTCTTTGAGTTCCATTCCACTTGTTAATGACTGGTGCCCTGTTAATGTGTGAATGCAGTTCCCTGTCTCCACATCCCAAACTCGGATTGATGTATCAAGAGATCCACTCACCACATGGATGCCATCAAACTAAAACAGACACAGCTTATTAGACCAGAAGTATGGATATGCTTCCTATCAATTATGAACCTTAATCTTAACAGGGGATTGGGGGACAGCATGGGCAACACGCAGAACCAGCAATAAAACAGGGCACTACTAGGATCAAGTGGCAACCAAGGTCATGTGCATTTCCTCAAGAAAGGCTAAAGTGCATGTTCTCAGGCACTTGCATCAGAAATGCTCATATTTTATGTCTAGCAGCTTCAAAGCAGACACAGAAACAACTTACAAAGGACACAAAACACCTAAAATGAACATTATTTTTGGATTATCTAGTCCAATTAGTAGCTATATACCAGGAATGATTCAATGAAGATTTCCTTCTGCATTTTACTTCCTCATAGGAAGTTGCAACTAATGACAATGCTTATAATAAAGAATGTTCTGGTTAGTACCTGAATCATGAAAAGGGCTAGGGGTAACTTGCAAGATGGCCAAAAGTAAGTTCCATTTAAAAATTGCATATAAAATAAATGTTTTGTTTACAAGAACTTAAAGCTAATTAGGAAATATGCCAAAAAATAATTATATCTAGACTTGGAAGAAGTGGCATTTTGATAACAAAAGCAAGCTATATATCATTTCTTCTCCAACTTCCTAGCTACACTAGGTTCTGAGCATTATCACAAAACATAAAAACAGTTGCAGCCAATTCCCTCTCCTTCATATTCATTGCCTTTTCTAATTTTAACAAACATCTTTACCATATATCAACATTTCATGGCAGAGACAGTATCCCATCAATTAAGAAACAAATACCCTAAGAACAGAACAGTAATGTCACCACTGGGATTATGTACTAATTTGCTGATCATTAATGGGCAGTAACTGTTAAATAAATTATTTAAGTAATAGAAAATACTTTTAAATAGAAAATGCTGCCTTTCAGGAACTAAAACAAATTTACTGTTAGTCTAGTTAATGGTCTTAAAGTATTTGTATATAAATTTGAACCTGATATCCACAAATAATCAGGTTAGTCAAAGTTATTTCTTTATGACTGCAAATCAGTGGTCCTGGGACAGTGAAGTAGCTTTACACAGAAAGGTTCCACTTCCACTTTGGGAATAGAATCACAATTACATGGTCTATCAACTTTTAACTATAAAAGGGGAAGCTTTTGGCCAAATTAATTCTCTGCTAAGGAGTTTACTAAAATCCAGGTTATTCTCCTATGAGACTACTTATTAATTAATACAGCAAAACTTAGAGCCCCAAAGTCTCAAGTTCCAAGACAAATATTTGTCTTTTAGAGGGAGAATGGAGCACAGAAATTGAAACCATTAAAACAATCAAATAATTCTTAAATTTATGCTGTCTTCATGCCAATTTTAAAGTACATGTGAATGGAAGATTAATTGGATTCATCTTTTTGGACTCTATTGGATCAGCAATTTGACAGTGATTATCTGAGTAAAACAATCTTATGACTCATCAGCAGAGCATCTAAGGGATGGAGTAGATGATATCTCTTACCTGTAATGAATAGACTCTATTTGTATGCCCCTGCAACGTGTGTAGACAGGTTTCAGTCTCTGGATCCCACACCTTCACCATAAAATCGTATGCTCCACTAACAACCCTCCTGCCATCATACTGAACACAGCGGACTGCTGCTACATGACCCATCAAGACATGTAAACACTGGCCTGTCTCAATATCCCAAACCCTAAGGGTGGCATCTCGAGAACCGCTAACAACTCTGTAGGAGGATAAACAGAAAAAATAAATAAACTTTTTAGTATGAGAAAACAGAATAGGTGAAATCGGTGTTTTTTAAACTGTTTTTTCCCCTTTTCTTAAGCAGGAACAATTGCTTTTTACAAGAAATCCTATGTAAAATCTTGATACATCAACACAGTATTGAGTTACTCTGATTGGAATGAGACATGGGAAAGCCCAGAATATATTCAGATCAAGGGCCAAGTCTATTTACTGCAGTGGTTCTTAGTAAAGAAGAGGCTATGGACAGAATTTAAGGCAAAGACTGCAGTGGACTCAGGGCTGGGGATGTAGCTCAGTGGTACAGCACCTGCCTCGCATATGCAAGGTCCTGGGTTCAATCCCACCACTTGGGGGAAAAAAAATAAAACAAGTAACACTAGTGAACATTACAGTGAATTCACTTTAAGAACGCTTCAGGAGATCTTTTTTTTCCTTTTTTTTTTTTTTTTTTTTAAACAAGTGACATAGAAAACACATTTGCTTGCAATTTCCCCTTGGAAGCAGTACGGAGATTCCTCAAAAGTTTAGAAATGGACCCGCCACATGACCCAGAAGAACTAAAGTCAGCATATTACAGTGATACATGCACCCCAATGTTTACAGCAGCACAAATCACAATAGCCAAGTTATGGGACCAACCTAGGTGCCCCTCAACATACAACTGGACAAAGCAAATGTGGTATATATATCCAAAGAAGTTTTAATCAGCCATAAAGAAGAATGGAATTATGTCATTAACTGGTAAATAGCTAGAACTGAAGAAGATCATGCTAAGTGAGTAAGTCAGACTCTCAAAAGTCAAGGGTTGGGCTGAAGTGGTGGCTCGGTGGTTATAGCGCTTGCCTGGCATGTGCGAGGACATATGTTTGAATCCCAGCACCACATATGCAACGAAGTATCAGAGCAACAAAAGCCACGTGAAAAACTAAATAAAATCGATTCATTCTTTCTCTCCCCCCACCCTCTCTCTCACTGTTCCTCTCTTTCTCTCCTTTTTTTTTTTTTTAAAGTCAAGGGTCAAAAGTTCTCCCTCATATGCAGAAGCTAGACAGAACTAAAGAATTTTTAAAAAGAAAAGAAAAGGGAAATCTCATTAAAATTGAAAGGAGAACAGTGGAGTAGAGGAAGGGGATAGAGAAGCAGGGGGCACATGGGAAAGAGGAGGAGCTGAGGAATGAAATTAACCAAACTGTTATGTGCATGTATGGATGTATCGCAATGAATTCTACTTTTATGCATAACTATAGTGCATCAATTAAAAATAAATTTTAAAACACATTTGTTTAACAGGGGTACAATGAAGACATGTCAACAGAAATAGGATTTTAGTAGGAGGAGAAAAAAGAACAAGAGCCAAGGTACCAAGGAGGAAAAGTCAAGCAGTCCAGTTGGCTGAAAGCATTACGAAAAGTGTATTGAGAATTCCTTCCTTTAATGGGTAGGCAACCACAGATGTAAGAAGAGGACAATGATGCTACTATAATTATAGGAGGGCCCCTTGTCAGCTGAATAAAAGGTGAGAAGACCACATCTGAAAACTATGCCCACAGTTCTGGTGACAGGAAATGAGAGAATAACCCACCAGCTTCAGATTTTTTCTTGATTTAGGGGATATGGTGGAGTGGGGTTCAGGTGAGTGATAAAAAGACCCAGAGACATGAACTGAAGCCTAAGTGACTGAATTTGTTCCACCTGCAAAAACATGACTATTCAGAAAGAAAACAATTTTCCTTTAAAGATAATGACTCATCAATTCTAAGAAAAAGGATCAGGGAGTAGAGTCCCAGAGACGAAGCTCACAATACTATCAAATGAGGGAGGAAATTTAAAGATAATCCCCCAACTTTAAGCCAATACACATTGCTTTCCTAATTTAAAAACAGCTGCAGTCTAATAATTAAAAGTCTAATTTAAGAGTTCATTATTACTATCTCAGTAATGATACACAAAAAAGGTCCCAAAATCACAAGTGATGAGAAGTCTCAACCACGACTGGATTTCCCATTTACCTTTTCTCATGGAGATGCATGCAGCGCACAGTGGATGTATGCCCATACAGGGTGTGTATACATTCCCCAGTCTCTGCATTCCATACTTTGAGAGTTCGATCTGTAGATCCACTAATGATGATATTGTCTCTCATCTGCGATGACCATACTCCACCTGTATGTCCCACTAATGTTCTCAGACACTGAAAAAACACTTAATGTGGTTAATTTGGGGGGGAAAAGGAAAGCAATTTAAATACTTAAAAAGCTCATTAAAATCTGTTATTCAATTTGATCAAACTAACATAAGAATTTTTTGTGCATCAATACAATACAACCTCACTGGTATTTATTGCTTTGTTTATTCAGTAAGAATTACAAACTTACACATGTACACACAACTGAGGAACAAATATGTAGAAAGCAAACATGATATGAAACATATGATAAGAATCATACGATATAAAACATATGACAATGACAGAAAGCAAACATATGAGATGAAAGCAAAGTGTGATAGCTCCAGCCTGGCCTCCTTGATGAAATAATACTAAAATTGCAACTTGGTTTCTTCCATGGGAATAGATTCAAGGAAAGAAAGCCAACAGAGTTGGGTGTGGCTACATACCACATTTTATCTGAATCTGCCCCAAGGCGGTAGTTAAGAGCCAGCCAAGCTACTTCTAGACAAGTAAAGACAGACATTAAAACTCTGAAATAAATCCAAAGCTAATATTACACCATGGAAATATGAAGCTGCTTTAAAAAATTTTAACATCTGACTTGGAATATTTATAAGAGTCTTGTCCAAGAAACAATATGGTAAAAGACATTTTGTAAAACATGGATTTTTTTTCACACTGTGTTCTGTTACATTTTAGGGGGCCAATTACTTACTTCATGAAAATACTCTTCTTCAGACAATAACAATATTCACTACAGAATCATGAAGGTATAATATTAAATGAAGTTAAGCTATTGCTTGGGCTGGTTTTTCTTCAACCCATATTTAAATACCTACTCTGCTTTAATTTCTACTTCACAAGAGTTTGAGATAACTCTAGATTAGCAAGATTTACTTAATTTCTAAATTATAGATAACTTATCAGTAAAAAAATTTACAAGGAAAAATAAATATCCCTCAATCATGCTCCTGAAAGATATTTAAAAGTTATGAAGCATTACATGAATGAGAAAGGTGGGGAAACTTGAGTTAAGAAAAGGAAAAAATACATCTGAAAAATCTTAAAATACCAAAGCCAGAAAGACAAACTATTTAAATGAAGAAAAACGAATGACATCCCTATCATGGAAAACATCATTATCATCACGCTGGGGAGGAGGCTAAGTTAGGATCAAAACAGAATTCTTGTTTTCCTTTTGCTGGCTGATCCTTGTGAAGATACAAACAAAATGGTAAATTTGTGAGGTACAGAAAGAAGGAAACTTACTTTGCCTGTGACTGCTGACCAAACTTTTAAAGTGTTGTCATCAGAACCACTAACTATTCGGTTACCACAAAACTGTAAACATGTAATCACATGATCATCATGTCCTTTCAGCACCTATCAAACAGATGTACAAATCACAAATACGCCATTATATTATGCTCTTTAAAATACTGGTGAAAAGACAAAAGAAGCCATAAATGGGAATGATAACCTGCAGTATAGTTCTAGAATTAAAATCTACATAAAATATAGAGCACCATCCTTCCTGAATAATGAATCCAGCATTAAATATTTTATTATTTTCATATTTTACTGTTTACATAATTAAAACATCTACTACTAAAATACTGAGTCAAGACCTCATAAAGACATTTCAAACACAAATACATTTATAATCCTTTATTTTTCCTGTTTAACAAAAAAAAAATGCATCTTATTTTTGCAGTTAAATGCACAAGAACAAAAGAAAGCACCCACTAACAAGAAAGACAATAGTAACATTCATCAGCTTTTTCAAATTAAAACAAAGAAACCTGCCATGGTGTATACATATTTATATGGCAGAGTCTCCCCAAATTGGCTTTTTTCCATTATAAAAATATATCTAAGAATTTTACTTTTTACTATCTGACATACTTGAAATAAAAAAAAATGCAAAAATAAATGGAAAAGCAGAATTATGCTTCAATATATAAAAATACAACACAGAAAAGCCACCCAAAATAAAAATCCAGCTCCTTAGAAAAATCATGTTTAGCGTATGTGGTCATAGGAGGCTGGCAAACTCTTAGGAAGACTATATACATCATAATAAAATTCAAAAGGATATTCAGAGATTTTCATTTATATAAGAAAGACAACTCATCTTTTATTCAATTAGTTGTTGGATTAGAAAAATTAGCAATAAAGGAATATTGTCAATTGTACTTCCAGTTACTTTAAAACACAGCTTTATTTCCACAGAACATAGGTGTGAAGTTATACTGCTTGCCAAAAAGTGAAACCAAACATTAGGTATCACACCACAGAGTAACGGTTTCTGCTACACTGCAAGAGTTTAGTTACCTTAGGAGATTTGAGTTCTCCTCGCCTCCAGTTTGTATCAATTCTGTGCTGTCTGATGTATGCACTTTTCCACGGACTGTGTATGAAACCTGGTTTTATTACTTTTCTTCTCTTGATATGCAATGGTTCATCAATCCCTGAAGAATCAAAGAATTCAAGAGAATAATTCTATTCACCAATAATACAAATGACACATTTTATAACATATCTCATTTTCCTCTATGCTTAAAACAAGAGACATGTCCAGTTACTAGGGTATGCAACAATAATGTAAAGTTTATATTCTGCATATATTTTTTATTCAGTATTTCATTTTTGTCTCAAAATAAGTCTAGGAAATGTTGGTGAGGATGTGCGGAAATTGGAATGCTTGTGCACTGCTTGTGCGAATGTAAAATGATGCAGCTGCTGTAGAAAATAACGACAGTTCCTTAAAAAAATAAAACACAGAAATAACAGGATATAGCAATTCTACTACTGGGTATAAACTCAAACGAATTAAAAGCAGAGACTCGAATAGATGGTCTGTATGCAAGAGACAAAAGGTGGAAGCAATTCAAGTGTCCATTAACAGATGAAAGGATAAACAGAATGTGGCAGACACATAATAGAATATCATTCAATCTTAAAAAAGAAGGAAATCCTGACAAATGCTGTGCATGAGTGAGCCTTGAAGATACTATGTTACATGAAATAAGGCAGTTACAAAAGGACAAATAGTGTATATTTTTACTTACCTACGGTACCTAAACTAGTAAAATTCATAAAGATAGAAAGAGGTTGCCAGGTGCTGGGGAAGGAGGAATGGGAGTTCATGTTCAATGGGTGCAGAGTTTCAGCTAGGCAAGATGAAGCAGCTCTGGAGCTGGATGGTTAACTGTTGCATAAAAATGCCATCGTGCTTAACAGCTCTAACGTACTTAAAAGCACTAAACTGTACACCTAAAAATAACTAAAATGATCAATTTCATTGTTAAGCAATCTTTTAAAGAGTTTAAAATATGACTCTTTGAGAGGTGAGACAGGGTTGAATTAATTCTACCTTATGTATGTGGATATTTCAGAAGAACAATTTCATTAATTCAAGATCCACACAGGGGTCTGGTGGAATCAGGATTAGAAACCAAGTCTCCTGGAACTTTACCTCAAAGTATGATTAACCTTGACTATACTACACTGCCAGCGAGTCTCCCATACATTTACCCATACCTCTATGATTCTTTCACAAAAATTTTGCTTCTTAGAGGCAAATAATTATTTTTACATATTTTTGTCAAACTGATCAATTTTTTTAGAAGGCTTCTGGGGAACAATCCTCCCTTTAATGTGAATGATGCCCACTCATGTACTAAAAAAGATTTTCTTATTTTAAACAGACAAGCTCCAAGAAAAAAAAAAGCACCACTTTCATATGCTCAACATTTAAGAATGTCAGCTCACAGAAGGTGTCCAATAAGAAAATGATTAAAATAGACAACACAGCATATTTAATTGATAATATAATTTTTAGGTTTCCTTTAAATTTTCTTCATCTTGACTCTTACTGTTGAACTCAAGTTGGTGAAAGTAAATGAAGACCCGTTTTGTCACAGGCTACCAAAGTTCTCTTTACTCATTTACCCACTTTATTCTAGCTGACACAAACTTATTTTTGTTTTGTCTACTTGTTTTCAGAATTATTTTGCTTTTCAAAGCATAAGCATACTATACTCTCTATACAGTTTTGAACCATACCCTCTTCTCTGCATTTCTCTCTCCAGAGAAGGTTATCTTCAGCCAAAATTCTCCAGTAGCGACACGTCTGAGCTGCTTGTAGCAGGTCTTTGGGTTCCAGGAATGAAAGCACATAAAGTGCCAGCTATAGAACAAAAGAAAAGCATAGTATACACATATTTTTGTTTAAATTACAGAACTAAAGGTTAATTATTCTCCACAGGATAAAACACTTAGATATAAATGTAATGTAATTCTACATTATAATTTGTAAAATTATGATAGGCAGTACCTCTGATTTTAACAAATATAAACCAGATTAAAAACAAAACACCCTCGGCTTTTATGAACTTCACTGCCTTTTTACGACGGAATAATGATTAAACCTCTGTCTCTGTTCTTGCCTTTGCTCTGTGGGCCTCAACACAACAACTTTAACTTTTACTTATTTATACTTGCACTACAATATTAAGTTCACTGAAGACAGAACCTATGGGACTTTCTGATAGCCTAAGTGGTAAAAAATGAGATTTCTACGAAAGTTTAGATCATTTTCTTTTTTTTTTTAAATCAATTTAATTTATTTTTTCATCTGGACTTTGTTTCTCTGACACTTAGTTGTGCATGTGGTACTGAACCACCACTCCTGCCCCAGGTGAATATCACAATTAGTAATTCTTCATTACATCAAAGTATTCATCACAATGATGAACTTCTAAAACATTTCCACACTTGACTATAAATGATAAAATGAGACAATTATTAAGTCATTCCACAGACATTTAAAAGTAATTGGGGTCTAATTACTTTATGTTGCTTATGGGGATTTTCTTGATGGGCCACATAGTGCTGTATATTTGAGCTAACTCATTGGATTACTATTGATTTAAAATGTTTATTTATAATACTTGCAAACCATATTATTTTCATTGTGTGAAGCCAATTCAAATAAAGAACAGGAAGCAAAAGAAGTGGACTGATGGCCTTTGACTATGCTTATTCAAGTAGTCTTGCATATCACATACAAATTTAAATTATAATATTAGAATGAAAATTTATCCAAACAGGACAATGAAGTCTAGCTTTCATAAACTAAATGGGAAGGATTAAGTCAAACTACTATTTAAAGCACCAAAGATTATATAGGAAATAAAAATACAATTTGAATTATTTTTTGAAGCTAAATGAGAATTACATGATTTACAAAGCTTCCCAATGATTTTATATTTGTAGAGTTCACTTCTAATATTATATTTATTGAGTACATCCTATGTACAAAGTACTCCAACTAGCCAGTATTTGGCTTTACACTACTATTAATGAATGATATCGTGAAGCCCTTGTCTATTAGAATACCATTCTTACTTACAAATACCAAATCATTTAAAATAAAACGTCATGATTATATTCGACAACCTCCATACACATATATATATACATACATCTCTCAACTTTATACTTGTTTAATGGGTACTCCATAAGCCACTACATTTTGAAATTACCAATTCAAGGTCTAGGAAAGTTTGCTTAGTTTCAGTGCAATGGTAATGTGATGCTATCATATTATTAATCTATGTGAAACTGTAATTCAATATAGACATTATCTGGCACAAAGATATCTGTGCAAAAGATGCTAACTAATGTCCAAGATATTATATCGGTTCACATGAAAAAGTCTATTCTTTGCTTTAGATATCTGACTAAAGTAGAAATCAGGTAATTTACAGAAACATTCAATTCATCTTAAAGGGTACGGACGAGAAAACAATAAATCGAGAACAAGTGAGATTTTGAAAATACCTCTCCAAACAAACAGACAAAATTTTCTTCTTTCACAGTGGTTAAGAGATCAATTCCAGCGTCTGCATGTGTTAGAGAAATGCAAAGCAACAAGTGCTAACCTAATGGGTAACTTGCTGCCTTCCCCTCAAGTAGCAGAGGCTCCAACTCAACCTTGAACTTCAACTTATTAAATGTTTGTCTATTTACATATAGCTAGTTCCATTGAAACATATAACTAATACAGAAAATACTCAAGGCAAAGCAGAAAACTATGAATTAAAAAAAAAACAACAGGAAAAACATAAATTTAGCAAAGAAGGTTTAAACCAGGGAAAAAGTAGATCACACATATGCTGCAACTATGTCTTATATGAGATCTGAATTAAACTGCCAAGTAGAGAGGGAACAACAATTACCTATATGATTCTAAGTGTATTATAGAGAAGTAAACCAATTCCTCAAAGGAAGCAATGTTTTGTCATGCAGGGCTCTGAAATGGGTCAGAACATTTGTGTCCCCTCAAATTCATGTTGGAAATCCTAACTCCCAACGTGATGGCTTTAGGAAGTGAGGCCTTTTTGGAGCTCATGAGAATGCAGCCCTCAGGAATGGAAAGAGAACCCTCGAAAACAGACTCCAGATAACTTTCTTACCCTCTTTCAGCCATACCATGTAAGGATACAATGAGTACTCAGAAGTCTACAACCTGGAAGAGGGCCCTCACTATAACTTGATCTTCTAGCTTACACTACTGTCAGAAATCTCTGTTTACAAGCTGCCCAGTCTGTGGTACTTTTTACAGTAGCCTGGACTGACTAAGACTAAGATTCTTTGGGGGGGACATAAACCACAATTTTATACTTAAGAAGTGGCTAATACTTTCCCAAGCTTGCTATATTTCAGTGGACTGAACTAGTCAAGGGGGCAGGGAGAACAAAGGAAATGTTGGCTAATCCTATTTCAAGAATATCTTTTGCTTTGTTCTAGATTATCTACTGTATCACTATGATGTTCTTGGTATTTACAAAATAAAGATAATGTTAAACATAAGCTCCTCTTATGACATTAGCACCATTTTTGTCAAGATTTTTTAATAAGTAAATGTTGGTAAACAGCTTTGGGATCTTTTCAAATAACTACAAGAAAAAAACTATAAGTCCATCTTGTAAGACATAGGTTAATATATTTTAAATAATGATAATGCTTATTCTCTGGTAAGATACAGCTAATTTCCTTAAGGATTTACATCTATGTCATTATCTCTTCATGTATAAAATAAAGCGTTTTTCAAATCAGGAAATTTTTTTTCTGGTAGTTGAAAACAAAGGGAAAAACAGATGATATGCCAACCCAAGGCTCTCTCTTATTCTCCTATCTAGCTTCAGCTCTTTTTCCTTAGGCAACCTTTAAAAGAACATTTAAGCAAGAGAATCTTTATTGGATTTACCCTTGATATTTATAATTTGCACTAATTTCTTAGACTGTTTAAAATATGTCAAATTCTACTGATTTTAAATCACGTTTTTTGTGTTAAGAAGTTGCTATAGAAATGAAAATAAAGCAAAGCAAAACAAAACAAAACAAAAACTCTTCTCCATTCTCAGAGATAAGGGGGAATAAACTAGACTCTGAAAGACTGCATTTTAACAAAAATGCTACCCTCTAAAATAAGGAGGATAGCAAGAGAAATTATAAAAAATATATCAAATGTGAATAAATTTCCTTTCAGTCAAATACTTATGAAATTGTTTCCTATTATTAATGTCCTTCTGGAAGCAAAGAGAGCTTGTGTCACTTTTATTAGCCAGATGTATTCAAAGGATTCCATTTTAGAAAGAGCTACCAAGAATAAAAAATTTGGGGGGGACAATGTCATTTTTTAAAAAAATTCCAAAGAAAAACATTTCAGGATTTTGATGTTTTATCAGTTTTATTTTTCGCTGAAGTTATGCTTAGTTTCATATGTTAAATATGATAAAACTATTTTATTCTATCCAATATGAACTTATAATTGGCACTTTTTAATACTGTTAAGATATTACCTGAAAAAAATCAGCTCTTTTTCTATTTAGGATAATTGACAGTGGTTTATTAGTATTTATAATATCTTCTGGGTTGACATAATTAGTGGTATATACATAACAATTTGTGAAAATGTAAATCATGGAGACACTGATTAATGCTATATTACTGTTTGCTGACAAAAATAAAATTATAAAGTCTATAACACCAATAACAGCATTACATCTAAGACAAAAGAATAGTGTCAGTCCATTAAAACCAAAAAAGAAATGAGCATAATTAATTCCAGAAAGTGCTATTAAGCATGTAATCAGTATGGGAAAAGTTTTGTGTGTGTGTGTGTGTGTATGTGTGTGTGTGTGTGTGTGTGTAACTGAAACAGAGAACAATTAGTAGAAAAAGATAAACATGTGAAATTCTATTCATTTTAAAATAATTACATAATCTAAGTACCAGAGAACCACAATTAAATAGCATCATAAAACTACTGATCTTGAAGGAATTTAGGACAGGTAAGTGACAAAATAAGAAAAGTATTGCTGTTTTAATAAAATCAGAATTAAAAAAAATCCACACTATAAATGATGAACATACCAAGACAACTAAAGGTTGGGCTTGAGGTAACTTAGGGAAAAAATCTTGGTAATGAAATAATTAAATGAATGAAACTCTATAATAATTATTCTCATATATCTGGCTTTAATCAGGTTACAGAAAGAAGTAACTGAGCACATAAGAATATTTTAATTCGACAATTACATTATTAAGTCGTGGCAGTTTACCAATTTATGGCCCTCTTGACCGCTAATTAAAAGTGTTAAACTGAAAATGTTGAATATCATAATTACTATTTCCAGTGTTTAAAGGTGGTAGCTGTTGAGTTATATATTCAAATAGCATCCAATGAATACTGTAAGTGATTATCCTTACCTCTTTAGGGAGCAAGGAAATAAAGTCTCTTTGAAACTGGGGTTCTATCACTTGCATCATATGTTTCACTTGTGTTGGTTCACAACTATCAATGAGTTCATCTAAAGCAAGCAATTTCTCTGGTCCACTCCAGCTCTATCAAAGAGGAATTAGAATTTTTTATTATTTTAACAAATGTTCCAAATTACAAACTCATAAAGGCAAAATATCCACACCCAATGATACTTGAACAAGGTAAGCATTGTATGTTACAAAGTGGCTGCTTACATGGCATGTTCTCTAGAATCCACTGAAGTGATATGATTAACTCTTAAGTTTACTACTTTTATGTTATCAAAGCTTTAAAAAAGTTATGAGAAAATATTTTGTATTACAGTATTATAATAGTCATTTGTTCATCTATAACTATGATGCCAAACTTTTATTCCACCAACATCAATTTGAGTAAATGGAGAATTTTGACTGATGAATTTTCTTTCTCTGTATTTTTTCTAACGGGCAGTATAAAATTTGATGGTTTTCACAAGACACTTAAGAGGAGACTAAGAGCATCATTTAGAGAAGTATTAATAACCTGGATATTCTGCATATTGAGAAGTATTTTTCACAAATAAAAGGACTTTGATTAGTCTTATGAAAATAATTTCAGATAGAAAACAGCAAACAATAGAAAACAGTAATTAGCTTTGTATTAAAATCGGAATATAAGCAAAGACCAAAAGAGAACAAGAAATAAATGCTATACTACGGAAAAGCAAAAAACATATAATTATACTTGAAAAATACAAGTTCTTTAAACAACACCAGGTGATTACTTAAAAAAACAAAAACAACAACAACAACAAAATTCCTCCTGGTGAGGAACACCTGTGTAGAAAAGCCAAAATTCTTAAAGAAAAACTTAAAATTCATGCATATAATTTTAAATTAATTTGAAATTTCACAACAATCATGCAAAACGTTTATGCAACCTCATAATACTTCAGTGAAAAAACATCACTGGGTGGCCTTTGCTTCTGTAAATCTATGCCTACTTAAGTACCTTTGTGAATTATGATGTCCATTTCAAAAGTGGGTGAATAGAGAATAATAAATGAGGTATGGAGCTAGAAAGATTTGGATTTGGACAGTCCATTTCTTGCTCAAATAAGGAAACTTGGATTTCGTTACATTGGAAACACATAATAGCTGAAAACCAAGATACATTAAGCATACAAGGATCCTTACTCAGAATACTTCCTAAGGCATTTTTTAAAGGATTTACCCTTTCAGGATTTACAATGAACTACATCTTTTTTTTCCCCCTATCATTAAGTACAGATTATGGTAATACTATGAAACATTTCAATAGGATTTAGCTATTTCTATAGCATATTCAATTTTACCACCAAACAAAAGGAACCACAGGTTCCAATAAGTGTGTGTCTTTTCTTTTACTTCTACACATATATTCAGAACATTCATTTAGAGTAGTCACCTTATATCTTTTTCGGTCAGAGTGAGAATTTACACATAGAAATTTAAAATACTACACACATAGTCAAATAAAATCATTGGTTTCCCTAATGCAACTTCAAGCACCGACTTGAAACTTAACTATTTGACAATCTGCTCAATCTCTACTCATTTTTGAGCACTTGTATCAATAATATAAACTCACTGACTTACTGATATGCATCCTCACAGGATTTGAGGTGGGTTTTTATAATGTGCATTTCTCTCCATCTACATCACAGGAGATTTACGGACACTGTAAGGACATGCTCATTTGGGGTAATAGGTATGCTGACTTAATTAAAATATGGCTTTAAGACATTTGATAGAATAATTTTAGAATAAACTTCTTAACCTTCACCTATATGAATGCCTGCTTTAAAATATTTTTGGATGTGTTCATAGTTAAATTTTGATTTAACAACAAAGATATTGCATGCAAATTTCTACAGTAAGAAATCTTCCACTATATTTGCTATTCTGTATGCTATGTTATGTATGAATTACATTAATAAATACAACTATATCTAATTTAAGGTGATAAACCATACATGTTCAAAGGTTTTTTCAGTTAATGGATTATTGATATTTTTTAAATTAAGAAAAAAATCAATACAAAGTATGTAAATGAAGAAAAATATCTTTTATCAAATCTTTTAGTGGACAGGACATAGAATGGGAAAATAAACCAGAATAGAAGACAAATAATTCAGTTCTTGGGTAAATGTTAAAAACTGTGTTGAAATTTCCACATTTTTAAGATAAAGTCTATGGAAAAAAAATGCCTGTTTAGCAAAAGATTCCAAACAGCATTTTGAATAATATTTTAATTTTGTTTTTAAAGAATATTTGACTTAACAGAGTCAAATGAAATTTAAATTATGCAATTTAAATTACATATACATATTCAGTAGATGTTACTTTGAGCTGTTTTATTGAAAAGTATATCACTGACAAAGATTAAAAACATGTTATAACTACATAGTAAATGAGATTTGCTCCTCGATTTTTCTCTTAAAAATCTCTACTTCCACAGTCTTCCTGGTTTCAGTAAAACACAACTCTGTTCTACAACTTGCTCAGGCCAAAAACTGGAGTCATCCCTGACTCTTCCCTCTTTCTCACCAACAGACGAATCTGACCCAAATTAATTGTGTCGTCAAATGTCAAAACATATTCAGAATCTGACCATTATTGACTATTCATATAACCCCCTGACTGGTCTCCCGGCTTCCTACCTTTGCCCTTCCTTGTTCTATTCTCGATACAGTAGTGATACTGCTAGAAGTCACTATCTGCTTAAAAGGTTCTATCGGCTTCCCACTTCAGTTAAATAAAAACCAAAGTCCTTAAGTTGGCCCACAAGGTTCTAATTTCCTGCTCCTTTCCTTCTTGTTTGCTCTGCCACACATTCTTTCCAGGCCTCAAACACTCTGGGCATGCTCTGCTTCTAAGCCTTTTCACTTATGGTTCTCTGTTATACTCTACTCCAGATACTTTCAAGAGGGCCTGCCTGCTTGCTTCCCTTCTTCCTCCCCTCTTGCCCTCCCTCTTTCCCTCCCTCCTACCAGGGCAACCTTTTAAAATCAGAAACCAGTTCTAAGCCCTCAACCCATCTGCTTCTGACTAGAACATGAGCTCCATGAAAAGGCAATTTTTTTCTTGTTTTATTCACTACTGTATCCCAGATCCACAGTATGGCCTAGTACAAGACAGGCATTTAATAAATATTTGTAGAATAGACAAATGTGTTCCAAAATAGAAAGGGATTACTATACCAATGCTTTCTCAAAACTCTCTGGAGAGTTTCTTTTCTTTATATTTGATGGTGACGTTAGGATTTGCTTGCTTAGTTTGGTTCCAAAAATGGTTTCAAACTTTGCATATATACATGATTGAACAGCAAGGGAAGTATTATTAACTTGAAAACACTGCAGCCAATGACCATATTAAAACAACAACAACAACCATCTACGACAACCTTTTAACGAGGAATAGTGCAAAGAGCACTGTATTTAGGATTAGGAAACTCAACTCGGGATGCTGTCACAAACAGGTTACCATTTAGCTTCTTCAGGCCTTGTTTTCTCTATGTGCAATAATTTAAGGTGATAACCATTATTTTAATTTTGCTGAAAAAATGGTCCTCCTGGAAAAGGAAAAAAATAATCACCTCTTTTGGCCTTTCAGGGTAAAGTTACATGGGAACATATTAAAGGGGATAGGAAAAAACATAGGTTTAAGAAAGGCTCAAGAGAAGCAAATTTAATTTATAGGCAAAATTGCAGAAGAAAATTTGTAAATTTTTGATTTCAGGTAAACTGGAGCACACAGTGAGTACAGATAGATGGAGCACTGAAAAGTAATCAGGAACCTGGGTTTACCCAGTAACTCACTGTGGAAGTGTATGGGAGTCACAGAGACTCCACTTACATTATAAGGGGCATAATCTAGGTCAGTGGTCCCCAAAAGCTGGCCAAGGAGTACAGGAATCACAGAATCCCACAACTTACATCTGAGGGTCTGATTCAGTGATCAAGATGAGGCTGAGGATATTTTATTTTTCTAAACAAACAACTCATCCATTGTTGGTGTAGGTGATTGACAAACCAACAAGTGGAGACCACTGGTCAGGATGATCCTTAATGTCCCAATCAGGTAGAGTATTGTATGAGCCTGGATTTTATGTGGGAAATAACTCACTTCTCTAGTGCTTCCACCATTCCACTGTGGGCCCCTTCTAATTGTTAAGTTCATCAAAATCTGACCCAGAGAAAACAATACAGGTTTTCTTTTCTAAGGAAATCAAGAACCAACTGCTTTCTACTTCTATATAAAGTCTTTCAAATATTAAAGACAATATATTCTTCCTTCATCTTCTTTGGCCAAATACATGATTTTCTTTAATTCATCAACATTAGGTTTAACAAGGTTTCTCACACTGTAACAAATACAATTTCAAACTAATAATGAACTCATATTCTTTTGGTAATACCCTGTAGGTTTTAATCTTTTGTTGATTAGCAAACAATATTTAAATAAAATAAATCAGTATATGTGTGTGTGTGTATACACGTATACACACACATAAATACATATACAGTTTCTAAGTGTTAGCATGAAGCTTGATTAAATCCTTCAACACTGTATATCCAACTCTGATTTAAATATCAAAGCAGAATATTTTATTTTATCACTTTTATTATTTTCAGTGTAACATCTTTTCAAAAGACATTTATAGCTTTAATGCAAATATGCTTCAATTAAAATACTATGAAACTAATAACATTTGTACAACATTAAAGTTCTTCCACATAAGTTCTTTGGTCCTCATGGTAGTATGTGAAGCTAGTATATTTAACAATCCCTTTAAGATCTGAGATAACTGAGGCCCACAAAGGCTGTTATCTTGACCAGTGGAGAAAGCTAACATTTATGATCTCCAATGTATTTCCAAGTAATAGCTTTAAATACATCTACATGTTTTCTTCCTTTTGACAAATTCTTAGTGTTACATTTGTTTTACATAGTATGAAAATAAAAGGAAGAGTGGTTACATAACATCAATTAAATTATCCAGTTATAAAGAGGCAAAGCCAAAATTGGAACTAAGAGCTTTTTCCATCTAGGTCATACGTGCTTATTCTTTTAGGATTCCTCTGAACAGGAATTTTACCAAAAAGGAATGTTCGTACCATTAGTGTCTCTACCTAGTGTAAAGACTTCAATTGAGAAACCATATATTAACACCCAAATGACACAAACAACTAAAAACATGACCAACTCTTCCTCAAAATTAACACTCAGAAGCATTAATTTGGCTTAAAAAGAAAAGTAGAATCCATGACTACTGAAGATTCAAACAGTTAAAAAAAATTGTCTTTAATTTGCACTTCTATTTTGTGGTAACATTGTTTCAACTTTTATCCAAAATGGTGTATCATTTGTTCTTATTTAATTTACAAATTGATTATACAGAGTACTTAGAATAGACGGAGCTGGACCAAAACAATGCTGTATTATTGCCTTAGGAGCAATAGGAGGACAGTAAGGGGACAAGATCTCCCATTTTGCTAGTTACACAACAGAAAAGTCATCATTAAATGCCCCCACAGCATTTTGTAGAAATGATGCCAGTTTAATTACCCTTCAACTGCACTACATAGGTTAATTCATGACTCCGCCACTTTACCATGAAATCATTATCTGCCTACAAGTTAGGAACTAAAGCCTTTAGGTGATTCATTTCTAGATACTTTGACATCATCCTCCCCAAAACAGGGGGGGGGCAATGTATGACAATGAAGCTCTGAGTGTATCAGATATATACATGGCACTCAGAAGATTAAGGTCCAGACCTGTCACATTGACCTTGCTATAGATTTGTTTGCTAAGGAATACTTCTCTCAAAAAAATTATGATTTTATATCTTCAGGGATAATTCCATGTTATTCCTGTTAATTAAGGACAAATTTTCTTCACTATACCTACTTCTCATATGGAAAAACAATCAAATGCTTTTACAGGATGAAAAGCTGGCTAACAGTCTTTAGTTTATTGAGACTCATTGATTCTAAGATGGTTTTTGGTTTTGGTTTTTTAATTAATGTTTCTGAAATTGGGATCTCTGTAGTCTCAGATTTGATGAAATATAGCAAGTGGTAACATTTGGACATTTGATAAAGGAAAGTATGAGCTAGCTGAACAAACACTATATAAAGGACTATCTAAAATACCCTTTCTGCAAAATAAAGTATTAATGCCCCCAACTACATATCAATATTAGAGAAAATTCCCTTAAAATTGGCAAATATCATAACTGGCTTGCAAAGAATATTTTGGTACTCTAAGATACTGGGGAAAAAATGGGGCCTAGCATATGAAAATAAATCTTACCTGGAACAATCTTCTGAGAAGAAATAAACCTTTTTGTATACAATCAGAGGCTATGTATGTATAATGGTGATAAAACTAATGCTAATAGTGTAATTTTCAATCATGTTAATATGTTCTCACAAAAATGATACGAAATCAAGCAGATAACAGTGGTGCATACCTGTAATCCTAGCAACTGCAGAGGCTAAGGCAAGAGGATTGAAAGTTTAAGGCCAGCCTTGGCAACTTAGTGAGACCTTCAGCAAGTAAGTAAGACCCTGCCTCAAAGTAAAAAATCAAAAGCATGAGGATGTAACTCAGTGGTTAAGCATCCCTTGCTTCAATCCTTAGTACAAAAAAAGATAGGAAATCAGCTGTGCAGCTGAATCTTACAGGCGCCTACAAGCCTGACAACACACACCCATATACCCATTTCCTGGCTTCATCAGACGACAAAAATCTTTAAATGTTCCTTTAAGACTATATAACTGTCTTGAGCTTTATTTTCACCTCTTAGTGATAGATATATTTCCTTTAAAAGGATGTCACAAAATAAAAAAAAAATTAGAATTCTGAGGGAATGGGAAAAAACAAAAATTTTAAAAATATGAACCTGATTTAAAACAAATGTAGGGAAAGGGCACAGGTAGGAATAATCCTAGCAGAAAAGGTAAATTTAATCAACAAATGACTATGAAAAAATTTTTAAAAAATTGCAGTAGGTTCATAACTTTTTTTTTTTTTTAAGATTTTTGTTTTGTTTGTTTGGTACTGGGGATAGAATCTTGGGGTACTTTAACTCTGAGCTACATCCTCAGTCTATTAAAAAATTTTTAATTTTAATTAATTTACTTTTGAGATAGGGTCTCCCTAAGTTGCTTAGAACCTCACTAAATTGCTGAGGCTGACCTTGAACTTGTGATCTTCCTGCCTCAGCTTCCCAAGTCACTGGAATTAGAGGTGGGTGTTACCACATCTGGCTTCATAACATTCTAACAACAATAAAATGTAACTTTAAATTTTCTAACCCAGAAATTCTTAATCTTTGGATTGACACACTGGACTGGATAATTCTTTGTTGTGGGAGGCTGTCCTTTATACTGCGCTTCTACCCACTAGATGCCAGCAGTAGCCCACCCCATCCCCTCAGCTGTAACAACCTAACGTGTTTTCAGACATTGTTGTCTTAACTAGCTGAGGAGGGAACCCTGTGAAGGATCAAGGCTCTGAACTTTCAGTTACCATCCCTCCTCAAATGGGCTATCTTAGCATTTCTGACATCATCCAGAAAGTAGAAAACAAATTTTAAAATCCACTTAAAAGCAACATTGCTTCAAGTGAATTTTCTAGCTACAGAAGAAAAAAAAATGAGACATTTATTTTGTTTTTATCTAGGTATTTGAAATATAATTTACTATAAGGAGGACATTGTAAAAATCTGAAATGCCAAATGAAGTCAAATAAAGTATGTTTTTCGACTATTATTTCCTTATGTATTCATTATGCTCTCAACTACTGAAGCAGCCAAAGGTAGTGGAAAATACTACTTTCTACATTAGTATTAGTATGGTAGATAATATCAGATATCTTCACATCATTTCTATTTATTATTTGCAAGAATAATTAAGCAAGTGCTTTTTCCATGCCAACTATTTTGCTAAATCATTATCTCACACTAAGAAGAGATAAATCAACTTAATATCACTATCTTAAATTATAAAATTCATAATTTTCAAGGTTTGGTTGCAATCAACCTGCCCAGTAAATGTTCAAAGAATATAAATACTAGTTAAAGGTAGTAAGTAGAATGTGAGCATGCTAAGCTATATGTAAGTATTGCATTGATGAGAAGAAGATGCATCCATCTACTAGGGTTGCAGTGACAGGTAAGTCATCTCCAGTGACTACTGGTGTTCTTAAACTAATTTAAAATGCCTAATTTACAAGCAATGTGGTTTAAAAAATAAGAGGACATTCCAAATCACAAAACCCAAACAAAAATAAGAAAAAGATGGTCTTATTACTTAACAATTAATAAAAATGCAAATGTATACCAGAAAATAAGCACTGGACTTTCTTAATTACCATACTTAAAATTAAAATAAGCTTCCCTATTTTTATAGCATTTTATTGAGATATGTGTCATGTAAGATGCACAATTTTAAAGTGTACACTTCAGCGGTTTCCAGCACACCCACCTTGCTGTGCAAACATCACCACTGTCCACTTCCATCACTACTATCCAGTTCCATCACCCAAAAAGAAATCCTGCATTTGTCACCAGTCTCAATCATCCCCTACCCTCACTGCCCAACCACCACTAATCTACTTTCTGTCTCTATTCCGGACATTTTATATAAACAGAATCAATACGTGGCCTTTTGTGTCCAGTTTCTTTCACTTAGTATAATGTCTCCGAGGCTCATTTTTGGCATTGCAGGTAACAGTACTTCATTTTTTCTTATGGACGAATAATTCCTTATTTTTTTTGTAGCAGTTAATTAAGTAAAGCATTTCAAGTAGTATGTGTACATATGTCACCTGAAACATTTTTAGCCATTCCTGGAGGCCTGTAGGTGGTTGGACAGATGTAATCCGGCGTCGTTGTTGCCCTTGGCCATTGGCTGCTCTCAGGTCCCCAAAAGTTGTTGGTGTCGCTGAACATGGCACAAGCCCAGTGGTACTACAAAAAAAAAAAAAAAACACAACATATATATAATGTGTGTGTATATGTGTGTGTGTGTGTGTGTGTGTGTACGTATGCAAAAATAGTTAATTGCTAAGAATAATGAATTCTCATTTACTAAGAAGAATGATGACCGGGGAATATTTCAAACATCAATTCAATTATTCCTTTTATTAGCTTATTCCCAGAGAACATGAGTACACAAAACCCATTTTGCTATTCTTGGAGTAAATTTCCTCCCTCCCACATAACCACCTGTTATTATCCTAGCAATGCTAACTGCAACCAAATGACAGAATCTCTATGGCAAATAAGTGCAAGTCACAGATACATACACATAATGTTAAAACATTTCCTCAGGGCTGGGGGTTTAGCTCAGTGGTAGAGCGTGTGCTTAGCATGCACGAGGCCCTAGGTTCAATCCCCTGCCAAAATCAAAATCAAATATTTCATCAGAACATATAGGCCCCTCTTCTAAGACTAGTCATCATTGACATAATTAAAGTTTAAATTTTCTTTATAAAAAGGAGCATGAGACTACAAATGCTTTTATAAACAAGGTATGGGGGCTGCAGCAGTGGCTCAGCAGTTACGGCGCCTGCTTGGCATGCTCAAGTACACAGGTTCAAACCCCAGCACAATGTACACAACGAAGGGTCTGAACAATAAAGGCCATATGAAAACTAAATAAATAAAGATTCTCTCTCTCTCTCTGTCCCTCTTTCTATAAAAAAAAACCTCAGGTATATAAACAATATTCAATGTATTAGATATCATTTGTCACATAATTCCTTTAAGTTTTCCCAGACACCTTCATAATTATTTGTATTATTAATCTATTTCTAATTCTTAATTATTACTTATAAAGCTTAGTCTAGAGTTGATAAGAATCAGCCTTGATTAGAAATGTAGTTACTCAAAACAGGTGTCAGGAACTTACAGGCAAAATTAAATCAAATGAAATCATCTAAACATTCTTATCCAATAATTTGACTTTGTAACAATTTAAAAAACCAAACAAATCTGAAATCAAATTCTACAACTAGTAAAATCAAAGAGGTTAAGATCAGATGACCTGGCTCTAAAACTGCCTAACTCTCCTAAAAATGATTAACAGCAGAAAGAACATAGATGTGCTATTAAATATTAAACTTTATTTTTAAATTTCTATATCAAATTAAATTATTTATACTCAAGGTAAATATTGAGCAGTTCTAAGAGAAACTGCCAAGAAGTGCAAGATTTCATTAACAAAATTACATTTACAGTATAATCTTTAATTTTGTGAGTTATAATAGTATTTTAAATCCAAAGATAAATTGTATCATAACAGTTGAATATCAAGTTCTGATAAATTACCTATGACACACTTCTCCAATTTTTTTCTATCCAGCGTATCTCAATTTTTTGATAAGAAATATATTTAGTCACTATATTTTACAGAAAAATCTTTAAATCTTTTAACACATTTAAGTCAATCACTAATATTTAAAATTAAATCTATCCTTTTGTCTTTTAAATTCAAAGGAAAATTCAGTTTTCTGGTTCTCCAAAACAAAACAGGATGTGCTCACAACTTAAATTTTCTAAGGGAAAAAAAAAAAAAAGAAAAGAAAAGAAAAATGAGTTTCATCTTATTATTTGTGAAAAATATCATAAAACATCAAATGTATACATTAATAAATGACAAAAATCTCAAAAAAGACATGGAACTAAATATCTCATTGGGTCTAATATTGCTTTAGTGAATTTTATTTAAAAGGCAATTTCTTTCTCAATAAAAAATGAGCAATTAAAGGCAAATTTTATATATTCTATGAAAAATTCAAACTCATTTATGATCAACTGCCTTGAAAACAATTGAACAATGTAATACCTTTGTCTTAGTATCAACTATATTAATAAAAGGCCAAAATTGTATGGTTTACTGGAATCTATATATTTTTAAAAATGGCATTTATAGTTAGATTAACATTAAACTCAACTTTCTCATTCAAGAAATACTTTATGAAGGGTAGAAGAAAAAGCAAAATGAAGTGAATAGCTTTACTTGTCTCCCTATCCCTCCACACCCTCTGGTGGAAGTGCCAAAACACAGTATAATTGTCAAAAGGCAAGGACTAAGAGGGAAGGGAACAATCAACGTGACATAAACACACAGAAACACAGTTCCTGAAAAACCAAGAGACAATTTTATTTTTCTCTTTTGTATCACCTCTCCAGTATTTTATATATAAAATTATTCTAATTATTATGATCTCTAAATTTCACAAAAGAGCATTTACAGAAATATTTTCTAATAACTAAATAAGAATAAACTGTTTCTCTAAATATTAAAGAGAAACAGAGAGAGAGGAGCAATCTATAGTAATGTTTAACTTTTAAAAAGTCTTATATATGGGCAATGTTAATTTTACTGCATCTTATAGAATAAAAATAACTCTAAGTCAAAACACAAAGAAGGAATGTCAACCAAGAAGTTCTTAGTGCTGTCTTCCAATCAGTTACTTGATGTGACAATTATACAAAAAAAAAAAAGAGCTCTTAAGATACTTTTGTCATTTAAATTTTAAAATACAACATTCCAAGTGACGTCCAAAGCCATTTTTAATTGGCTGGGTAACAGATATTGTGCTTAAGCTGGCCTAATTAGCGTGAGAGTGGGAAAAGTTTTATACTGATGCAAAATCCAAAAATGATGGACTGAAGCAGGAAACAAGACTACAATTGTATTTAGTTGTTATGGAAACTATTCTACCGGTGTAGAAATTTATGTGTTAAAACGCAAGACCTACCAAGCCAATAAAAGGGAATTTCTAACACATTAATTTCATGAAGTAAGATTTAGTTAGTAACTGTAATACTTATTTCACTGTTAATAAATTTATCTCCAATTTTGTGTATATAAATACGCATCCTAGAACAGTTGCTATAGTAACAAGACACGTTTGCTCATATTCATATTTATAGTTTACATTTTAGAATTCCTTAAAAATTATGATTTTTAAGATTTTGTTCATAAGCGACTTCTGCTGGTATTTTACTTCAATGTATTAGTGATAAAACACAAATTATAGAGGTAGTTCTCCTTATTTGAAATGGGGTATTTCCCAATTTTCAGTAACTTAAAAGTATGTTAAAGAGTTGACAGTACTGTTAATGTTATTACTCTATGAGAATAAACTAAGAGAGATACTTTTAGAATCATCAATTCTAAAAAATATGAGAACCATGAGAGAATCAATTATTATATTTCATGTTACCTTGTATATTCTGAAACTTTGCATGGTTTCTTTCCCAAAGAAAAGGAGCGGACCTCGGAACCATGGTCCAACTTTCTTTTCATCTATAAGGTAAAACAAAGAAAGTATGTTTAAAAAAAATCACCTACCCAACAATGAAATCTTTAGTTAGCACTGTTAATACTAATTTTTAAAAATTTTCATGTGCTTACAATGGAAATTAGGCAGTTAATTAATACAGAAAATAAATGTTTTATAGTTTCTTCTATTTGTTCTACTTTGTTTTACTCTTACAAACTGGAAAGACACATCTTCCCCCCACCTAATATTTTGTCCAGAAGAACAGTTTATGGTGGTTAAAAAATAGATATTCATCATATTTCTTGAGAAAAATTAATGTAGCTTTCATGTTCTCCAATTTAATAATCAATATTAAGGGGAAAAAAACTCATGATAATACATACAGAAAAGAACCACACTGAACATGCCTT
Organism: Aplodontia rufa; assembly: GCA_004027875.1. Taxonomy (NCBI): domain Eukaryota; kingdom Metazoa; phylum Chordata; class Mammalia; order Rodentia; family Aplodontiidae; genus Aplodontia; species Aplodontia rufa. The sequence continues at coordinate 6,638 of PVKS010021360.1, read as the reverse complement.
CCTTACTGATCTTCATTTTTCTTTAAATACATGTATTAAGAAATAGCAAAACAAAATTCATAATTTCAAAATCAGAAATGAGAATGGAAACTGAATTTTAAACACCATATCATCATAAAAAGGAAAAGAGCACTAAAGATAAAGTAATCTTAAATTTAGATTAAAATAAAGCAATTCAGTCAGTAGAAAAGGAAAATCCATAATCAGAGAAATCTAGAGATGGTATAATGAAAGCTGAAGAAAAAAAGTCATCAATTGCTATATACATAGAGAATATATGCTGACAGTTGGGACAATATTCTAACTTGAAACATCAAAAAAATTTTAGGAGAATGAATTGTACCTTTTATAAGATACATTCAGCATTTACATGTTTTAGGTGTTTCATTATGCCATGATATACTACAAATATATTCAGGATTGCATTTTGTCAATGTCAATACTGAAATATTTATTTTTATATTTCATTATCGGTTGACCGGGTCATCTGACCACATATTTATTTTAAAACTAGAAAATAAGATCTGATAAAATTCAACTAGTTTCTTATTCCTTATCTCATTTCAGATTTGCACCGACTAATTAAAGACTGTATTAGTACAAATTATTGGGGGGGGGTCCTGAGAGTGATACATAGTTATCCTAATTTTGATATTAAGGTGAAAACCCCTATTTTGCTGCAGCCTTAGTTTCCTACCTACTGCCTCACATATACCACAACTCAGCATGATACAATATAAATACTAAAGAGAACCAGACAGACTCTAAAAACCTTTTTGAGCCATACCGGATAATAAAGACTTTGTTCAGACTTTGTTTATATCATCATGAAGAAAGTCTTCTAATCAATACAGGATGATCTTACGATATTAGGGGCAAGTGGTGAGGGTACAGCAAGCTTGTTCATAATTTATACCTTAATTCATGAAATACCTACTGGAAAAAACAGAACTGGTCTGGTTTCTTCCCTTCAGAAGTTTCTTACTTATTACATTGTTTTAAAGTGATTCCTCTCACAATCTATTTTTCTTTCTCTAAATAATTTTATTAAAAAGTGAGCATGAATAATATAAAAGCTATAATAGTATATAAGTAGCCACGTGCTTCCATGTGTATAATTGATAGACAGACATATATTTGCAAACGAATCCATCAGGAAGGTCAGTCAGTACAGATTACCTTAAAATCAAGTTTTTGATAACTTTCACAGATTATCTTCATAAATACTACGTGAAACTCTGATATTCATTCTAATTAAGTTTGCAATACTGGTTTCAGAACTTCCCAGGATATCTTGTAAAAATATTGGTGCAAATACCATTTGCCACTAAAAGCAAACTTTATTTCCGTCTTAGAAATCTTTCAAAGACTAATATGCCAAAAAATATATGCATCAATGAAATCACTGAGAAAATACTTTATTTTTAAATTGTTTTATAAAATAAAGCACTGTAAAAGTCTTTTAAATACTGTACTGCTTACTGAAAATACTGACTTCGAACCAAAAATTAATTCTGCAATTTTTGGAGGGGCACAGAAAGTAAATATGACCTCTTTAAATATAAATCTCAAATATTCTAATGATTCTACACTTTGAGAGTCACCTGATGAAAAAAAAAGAAAATATATATATTTATATATAATGTATAGAAAAATTGAAGGCAAAAGGTTCACTAAAAGCCAACTAAGGATAGAGTATTTCCAGGTCAGCATTCAACGGAGCCACATTTCTGAAGTCTGAATATATTTTTAGTGAAAATTTCTCAGATTAAAATATATATTTTATTTTACATTTAAAGCTTTTCCCAGCTCACGCTGTCTTTCCATTATTCGCTTACATTCATGAAATAAAACAGAATACCAGACATCCAGCCACCCACCAAAATTAGAGGATACTGCAGCCATCTCTGATGATACAGATTTTCCTTCTCAGGCAGCCACACACACACAATCACACAGCATAGGAAGAAAACAGATTACTTACTTTGTAAAAAATCATTTTTAATGTGCCGTAGAAACCCATATTTTCTGTATTTTTTCCCTTCAGTGATTCTGTGCCCCCGTGTGTCCGGCTGCTTGGCAGTCTCTGACAATATAAACCTTTTTCAGGTAGGTATGTCACAGATTCTAATGTGGACATGCTCAGGCACGTCAGAAAAGGAAGATTAGGGAGCAGAACCGGCAACAAAACTCCACAGTAAAGGCAAATGCAGCTCAGTATCAAACCGCTTCTCGGGACACACATACATACATGCAGCTTGACTGAGAAGAACTCGAGGGAATAATGAGAGAGAACCGAGAAGATTATTGGAGGAGACTATGCCCTGTCAAAGCCTTGACTGAACAGATTCCTCCCTCAGCAGCAGAGGGATCAGATTACATCTTCCCTTGAACACAGAATGGTGCAGTCCAGGATTCAGCAATGCAGACTGCACATCAATTATATGGTGATCCGCTCCAGGGAACCCGTAAGCACACAACGCACTGAACAGAGGGAGGATGTGGGTAGCACAGAGACCGCCCCCACACGCCAGCCCCTGCTCCCCTTTCAAACTTTCAAGAGATTATTTGTGTCTTTTGTGAAACCTGCATTTTGGAAGAGTTTTAAATAACAAGCAACATTTCCACAAATAAGCCCTTCCAGAATTATATTGAAAATGAAATATATTTTCATGTAGCGCCCCCCCACCTCTGCCCCAGCAGAGGCAAAGGCTATTTTCATTAACTGTCATTCTACTGAAGTCCTGGCATAGACTGATAGGCTTTCAAGTAGCTTGGATGGGTAGAAAATGGGCAATCCCAAAGCGAAAAACTAAATATTCTTTGGGGGAACTAACAATAAAGTAAACCAGTTTGATGCATATAGCATTTGCAGAAATTATGTAATATAAGTTCTATTTCAAGTTGCAGTTCTCTTCTACCAATATTTCATGAAAATATTTTCTATGCTTTTCCATTTCATTCTTTTAAAATATAATTTTCAAGAAAATTGCCATACACTTGACCAGTTCTTAGTAATCATGGTACTATTTTTTAAAGATAAACAAATTAGTAATACCTAGGTGCATAAAGTTTGTCTAAAAGGCTACTTTCTTCAAAGGGAACAAAAACTGTGCTCATTGGAGAGTCTTGCCCCTATTAATTTAATCTTGAGCAAAGAGGAGACACTGGACTTCTACCTCCAAAATTATTCTGACAGTGTGCATTGCTTATCATTAAAAAGGCATTTTACATAATAATAAAGGTACCAAAGTTTGCCTGAAGGCGACACTTTTCTTAGAATGACTACTGCAATCTAGATATTTCGTCTTGCAACTTGCTGCACAACTAGCTTAAGGAAGCAATTATAAGATTCTTTGGACTAGAAAGGCCCATCATTAAGGGTCTAGTTAATTAACTCCTACCCTTCCCATTAACGTTCTTTATTATAAGTAACCTGTGTGCCTATAGTTATTTAAAGTACTTAGAAAGTTTCTTCAGAAAAAAAAGGAAAAAACTATTTGGACTTAATAAATTTTAATACTCTGCTATGATAGTAAATGACTTTGTTAAAATGATTCCAAACATTGCATAAAACAGTATAATTTAAAAACTAAATTTACTTCTGTTTCTAAGATATTAGGTCAATGTAATATCTTTTATTTTAAAATGAAAATGAGAAACTTTTTTAAGATGTACATCTTCTCCAGGAAATTATACCCAACTGTCTATTATCTTTTTAAAAGATCCACCTGACTCTTAAATTCTTTCCCTCAGAAACAAAATGTACACATATTCAGAAGTTAGCTTTCTAAATAATCAATTAGCTCACTTCAAAGGGAAATTCTTTTTAAATTGAAATCTCTTTCTCTAAGCAAAAAAAAAAAAAAAAACAACTAATTGTTAGGAATAGACCCATAAACCCTTTTTATTAGCAGTTTTAGAATACTCATGATTTAGGAAAAGAAAAATACAAGAATGATGATTTTCTTCCTCCCAATTCAGGGCAATCTAAAGAAAACAACTGTACAATGAACATTAGTGAAATTTCCTCTACAATTTGTCCATGATAACTTGTCATAAGACTACAGAACACCAGTGAAATATTGGTAAACACTTTGACTCAAATGAAATCATGTTCTATCTCTAGTTGAACTAACCTTTTCAAAGTCTACTGGGTTAAGAACAGAGGCCAACTTTAATAAAGTAGGGAATACAATCTCAAAACCTAGGATCTTTAAAAAGGAAATCTCTCTTGATTTTGTATCTTCAAAGGAAATGTTCTTGTGGTTACATGGCTTCTACTTATACCTATGAAGATACAAAAAACCTGTTCTCAAGAAAAGTTTTTATATGTAGGTATGCACATTCATGTTTTGTTTTTGAATAGGTAAAATATTTACATGGATCAAAATTTAAAATGATATATACAAAAAATTGCACATTGAGAAGTTTTTATATCTTCCATTAACAAGGTTCCTACTTGGAAATTATTTTTATTAATGTGTTTATCCTTTAAGTAAGAAATGTACATGCTTACAACTACTAATAAAGACCTTACCTTCCCAGATATTTAAACAACTCTTTCCTTATATCTTGTTTAGAATTTTAATTTAACTGTGTACAAATAATTTGCCAAGCAAAGCTAATCAACTAAGTTTCTAACTGGATTTCAAAGTAGAATAAAAATAAAAATTATTTTCAACATTTTCTGGAATACTGTCAATGAAAAATATTACTGCCACCAGAATCTTACATGAAAATGCAAGTGAAATCATTCTCAAATTCCTATTTTTGGCAGCTCTGGCTAATGTAGATATTTAAAAGTTTATTCAGATTTTTTAGTAATTTGATATAAAAAACCCATTGTGTGTTTTCTGTCCATATCTGTATTACCCCTGTGGTAAAAAGAAACATTTTAACCTTATATCAGCCCATATGTTATGTAAGTACTTAAAAAATAAATATTTTATAACTTATGCTAAGACATTATGTAAGTTCACTGAAACGGTTGGCTAGTCAACCATTATAGCTAAGAAAATAGTTGTCATCCAAATTTGTAGGATTAATATCAAAGTAATAAATATATTTCATTACAATAAGCTAAATTTTCACATAATTTCAGCTAGGTAATAATTTTTCCCAAAAGACTATTTCTTGTGTTGACTTGATAGCCTATAAGCATTATTGAAAATTCATTAGCAAAGGAAATGACCAAGAACAAGGTCCTAGAAAACAGTCAACCTGCCAAGTCAGACCCAAAGCCCATCTCATCACAAGTCCATTGAGCTAGAATGGATGGTAGCAGTAACTTCAGAAAAAATATAGCAGAGATAGGATAATGTATTGCCCCAGAACAAAAGCCTCTGGGGGATAGCGACAGTGGAAGACAAGCCCATGAGTTAGTACAAGAGAAATGGCTCTCTGAGCAAATGATTGGAACAATTAAGTTTGTTAGAAGGGCAAGTTGCTATAAACAAAAACAAAAAATAATCTATACATAGTGAGAAAAATGTCAAGTCCTCAGTGAACCACGTAACTTTACAGAAGTATGCATACAGTGTCAACACAAAGGAAGTAATAGAGGACTTGACTCTCAGGGTTTATTATTTCCATCTTATACACAGCTTGATGTTGCATTTATCATAGCTCACTGCCATTATTTTCATACATTTTTCTCCCCTACAATACTCCTTGAAGGTTCACATCTTCTCAACTTTATGTAAAGAGCATTCAGAAAAATAATGTACAGCAAATAGTTTTTTAATAATTGACCATATAAGCAAACAATAGCAATCATAGCACTATTTAAATAAGTGTATTATACATTAATAGCTACATATATTTAAGTATACATAAGTTTAAAACATAATTAGTAGTAAAAAGTTTACTGTTACTATAATTAGTTGCTAATACTATGAATATTATTGGCTCTTTTCATTACCTTGCTAACATTTAAAATACATTTCTACTTTATAATAGTAAGAGAATGTATTTATATTCCTATGTCAGTGATTTTTTCATCATGACAACACTCTTTACTCTGGAAAGGAACAGGAAACCACCTACCACAGTTAGCTGTCTTGCCCTGAGCACAAAATTTAGATTAGAGACAGTTCAAAATTTCAACATCAAAGAAAGGAATGTCAAGCATGTTGAGGCTGAAACAAACTTTGTGAAACTTCACTAACTCACTGTCATTAACTTTGTGGGATGCAAGTTCTTATTAAAAGGCTCATTACTAAAATTGGCAAGTTAATAAACCTGTTCTATTACAGGTATTCTCAATTAAAATAGCACATATACCTAGCATCTGCATTTTCAATAATGCAAGTAGGCAACAACATAGATCTGAAAGGTATTTCCTACACTTATTCACTCATGAAAACTTTAGTCAGCTTCTACTATGTGTCAGGCACAGGATAGTATAAAATTTGAGACTTCTTTCTTCCTCTATTAAATTTATAGTTAATTTAAAACACTATAGGGTAATGTATACACATATCCGACTGTCAGAACTCTAAATGAAATTTGTCCAAAAAATATTAAAAATACATAAAATGAAACAAAATGAGCACATGTACTTTGATATTACCATCTTAGGTAAACAAGTATTATAATACTAATATATAAGAAAACAAATCTCAAACTTTAAGTAG
>PVKS010021359.1:0-35408 GCA_004027875.1 Aplodontia rufa | reverse complement strand
GTGAGTAAAAATGTCCATATCAGCAATGTCAGTAGAAGAGAGAGGAGAGATAACCCATCTTTCATTGGATTGGGTAGAGATAAGGTCATTGGTGATTGTTGAGTGACAGCCTTGAGTCTCTTTCTACTTCTGTTTTAGACCAGCTCCTTCCATTCCTAGTTTTCCATATGCACCCATTAACCCTATAGAGACAGCAGGCAGCTCCCTCTGCTAGGTCCTCAGACCTCTTCTCATTCAGCTGCTCACCAGCATTTGACACGGTAACTGAACACTCCTTTAATTCTTCTTTTTCCTTTGTTTTTGAGGTGGAAGTCAGCCTTGGTTTTCAATTAGTTCCTACTCTTCCAGGCACCTCCAACCTCCTGCTCCCCTCCTTGACTGTTTAGGCTGAACAAAGCCTCATGCCTGTCCTTCTTTTCTTCTATTCTTTCTCTGACTTTCACCTGTATCTGGGATTGAAGTTACCACTTAAATACTAAGAACTCCCATCTTAATATCTCCAGTTCAAAATTTTCAGTTCATATGTTTCCTGTTTCTACCTGACTTTTTGCTCTGATATCCTAATGTCCCCTCACCCAATTCAGCCTTTCCAAGACCAAATTCAATTTATCCCCCTCAGAAAACACAAGGAAGCCCTATTCCTCCCCTCTTTCAATGCTTAGTAAGCAGCTCCACCACCTGTTCTGTTGCATGAGCTGAGAACCTTTCCACATTTCCTTTTCTCTCATATCAATTTTATCAGAAAGTTCTGCTAATTTTTTTCTCATGAATCTTTTCTCCACTTCTGCTACTACCGCCATAGTTCAAGCTACCCTCATTTTATCACGACCTCTATGGCAATGATTTTATTACTGATATTGCTATTTCAAACATTGTGCTCAAGTTCTCTGATATTTCCTATTGAGTAATGATACTAATATTCTATTTATTTCCCTGAATCTGGGCGCACTTGGAAATTCACTGGACAAAAGAAGTACCAGCAAATGACTTTGGAGCAAGGTCATTAAGGCAATCTTTCCTTTCCCTTCTTCTCCTCTCCTTTCCTTTCTTTCTTCTTTTTTATAGTACTGAGAATTGAACCCAGAGCCTTGTGTGTGATAACCAAGTACTGGACACTGAGCCACACCCCAGTCCAAGGCCATGTTTCCTTGCCTTGCTTGCTGGAATGCTCATGCTGGGAGCCCAAAGATGCTGAGATCTCCATGGTCTTAGGAAGCCAATTCACAAAGAAGCATTCTAGCTTCCAGTTCTAGTCTTGGTGTCATTTTGGCCAGGGCTGAGAGACTGAGCAAATCTTTGGATGGCTCCATACACTGACCATCAGCTCATCTCATTTTTCATTCTTTATTTGGTACCAAGAATTGAACCCAGAGGACTTAACCACTGAATCACATCCCTAACCCTTTTTACTTTTATGTTTTTTTTTTTTCGAGACAGAATCTTGCTAAGTTGCTTACAGCCTCACTAACTTGTTGAGGCTGGCTTTGAACTTGCAGTGCTCCTGCCTCAGCCTCCCCAGCTGCTGGAATTATAGGCATGCACTATTGTGCCTGGCTCCTATTTTTCATGCTTTCAAGCTAATGCCCCAGATATGACTGTTATGGTTTGAATGAGAGGTGTCCCCCGAAAGATTGTGTGAGATAATCCAGGGAGGCTGAGGTGAAATGATTGGGTCATGAGAGCCTTAACTCACTCAGTGAGTTAATCCCCTGATAGAGATTAACTGGGAACTGAAGGCAGGTAGGGTGTGTCTGGAGGAGGTGGTCACTGGGTGCGTGCCTTTGGGTATGTATTTTGTATCTGGAGTGGAGCTTCTCTCTCTTCTCCCTGGAGTCACACCTTCTTCTGTGATGTTCAGCCTTGCCTTGAGCCCCAAAGAATGGAGCCAGCCTTCTATGGACTAAGACCTCTGAAATCGTGAGCCCTCCAAATAAATTTTCCCTTCTAAAATTGTCCTTGTGAGGTCTTTCAGTCACAACAATGAAAAAACTGTCTAAAACAATTGCAGAGAAGTCCTAATTCATCCACATTCTTCCCACATGGGCTGTCCAAAGGCCAGAAAGATAAGATTAGTTGGCCTAAGAAAAAGGTTATTCGAATCTGATGAGTCTTGGGGTGATTCGTAATGCAGCAACAGTAATTGAAACAATGACATATTTCATCTACCGTCACACATGTCAATCCCATGGAGCAGCCTCCCTACAACTGCTGAATTCTGTCCCACTGTTGTCAACTTGACCTACCTAGTGGACTCTACAGGTATCTCCACCCTCATTTTGTAGCACATGACCTTCTCACTGTCCTCGCATCACACTCGCCTCCTTTCAGTTCTCTGAATTTGTCACTATCCTTCCTGCTATCTTGCTTTGTACTTCTTCCTTTATATGCAATTCTCTGCTGTCCTCACCATGCACCACTAATGGCAAATTTCCCTGCACATCACAAATCAACTTCGGCCACCCACCCAGGGAAATCTCTCCTGTACCTCTCCAGCATGCCATTGATCACTGTTGGAGGAATTCTGGATTCCATTCTGCTGGCAATCGGAAGCCACGGAGTGCTTCTGTGCAGAGCAATGGGACTGTTCATCTGGCAACAAGATGTTCAATGGATTGCAGTAACAATCATGATGGTTAAGCTTTTTGTTAGTCAGCTGTATGCTTCTGTAACAAATACCCAAGATAACCAACTTATAAGGAGGAATGGTTAATTTTGGCTCATGGCTTCAGAGATTTCAGTCCTTGGTTTCTTGACTCCATTGTTTTGAGCCTGTGTTAAGGAACAAATGTTGGAAGAAGATTCTTCATTCACTGTGGCCAGGATTTGAAAGAGAAAGAGAGGAGGAGACCATAACCCCACAGTCCTCCCTGAGGACACGCCTCCAATGACCTAACTCCCTCCAATGAGGCCCCACCCTTTAAGGGTCCCGTCACCTCCCAGGAGCGCCACAGGCTGGCAACAAAGACTTTAACACATGATTCTTTGGGGGACACTTATCCAAATCATAGCAGGCCTTTTGTTATTGTCTGTTACTGTCAATATTTGATGCATGTCTATTGTCCAGATTGTTAGTACTGTCAGGCCAGAGGTCATGCCTGTTTTTTGTTTTCAGGAATGTTCTTGGTGTATTGTTCTTGGAGTTCAACGCAGTGTACACACTCAGTGGATATACTGTTTGTGGGATGGATAAACAAATCTTGGTGGTCTGCTTACAACGGCAGCATTTTCAACCATTGCACTGTATTTAATAGCTTGGAGAAAAAGGAAGTCTTTGTAGATCTATTCTTAAGGAAATTGCTATCTGGCTGGAGAATTAGAATAGGTACATAGATACTTCTAGTGTTTAAGATTCTCTTATATGACAGACACTATGTTGGTGCTTCAAGTATTTTATTTATCTTTCATAACTCCTATGAGATATTGTTGCTATAATTTTTATTTTCCAGATTAGAGAATCAAATCTTGGATCGAATAACTAGTCCAAGGTTACAGGGTTAGCATGCAAATCAGGAAGGATTTGAACTGGAGACTTTGGTTCTAATAACTGGGATGACCATTAAATATTTTTTTCTGGTAAAGAATATTTGCAGAAGAGGAAAACTAGGAAATAGAGTAGGTTGGATTAAATTTTGAAGATAAAAAAATTTAGATTTTGTTCTATTAACAATAGTGATCAAATAAATAGATTTGAGCAAGTGAGTGCCATAATCAAAACTTATCCTTCAGCACCCATGACAGAGGTCATAGACTGGACCTGTCATTATAAACAATTGTAAAACAGGATGGCACACATAAAAAAAATTACCTGGCTTTGGACCATAGGCAATGTATACCTGAGGAAAGAAGAAAGGAGATAGCACCTACATTGTCCCAGCTTTCTTGCCTAGGGACGCTTTCCAAACTGTGGTTAAGGATAGCAAACACAAACATTGCAGCGTCATGGGAAGCTGAGAGGAGAGCAATCTGAGTGTGAGATCACAGAAGAGCCTTGTACTGGGGAAAAGGATACTAGAGAGAAGAAGGCTAGGCAGAGGAGTACCAGGAATCCGCATAGGAGGCCCCTTGGGGAGGTGGCTAAATATGAAACTGCGCAGGCTTGGGATGAGACTCCATGGTGCTGGACCAAATCTCAAAGAAGATTTGAGCTGAAAATAGAGTCTGGAGTGTTCCCACAGAGCTCCACTGAGTAGGAGAGACTACAGTGGTAACCAGCCCAAGAGCAGAGTTGAAACTGAGTATTCAGAGACCTTAGAGGGGCCATTCAGACTGTGGACAGCCACGCTGCCAGGAGTAAAGTCTATAAAGCTTTTGTAGACTCACCCTAGTAAAGCTTTATGATATACTTTTTTTTTTAAGAGAGAGGAACAGTGAGAGAGAGAGAAAGAGACACAATTTTAATTTAGTTTTTCATATGACTTTCATTGCTCAGACATTGTTGTGTACATGGTGCTGGGGTTTGAACCTGTGTATTCACACATAGCGGGCAAGCACCATAACCACCAAGCCACCACTCCAGCCCCTATAATATACTTTTGAAGGATCAAACTGATGCGTAAAAAAATTACTAGACTAAGATTCAGAATTCAAAGAAAGCAACAAAATCCAGACACCCAACAGTGTAGTATCCAAAAGACAATGAAAAATTACTAGATATGAAAGAAGGAAGAAAATATGAACCGAAATCAAAAGAAAACTAAATAAAATTAGACACAAATATGACAGGTGATGGGATTAGAAGGCAAAGACTTTAAACAACTTATTTTAATTATGCTCAAAGAGTTAAAGATAAGATAACCACAGTGAAGTATCATGTAGGGCATCTGATTGAGAAATGGAAGCAAGAGAAAAAAGCAAATGAAAATTCTACAAATAAAGAACACAGTATATGCAATGCAGACCTCGATAGCTAGCTTAACAGGAAATTAAGCTGCATAGAAAAAAATCAGTGGACCTGAGGACAGGGTAATAGAAATAAGAGATTACAAGAGTGGAGTGGTGGGGAGGAAGATTAGAAAACTATATTTTCAGTGACAACATTAAGCAATCTAACATATACAATTAGAGTTCCAAAAGGATTTAAAAAATGTTTAAGAAAAATCATGGAAGAATTTCAAGACTTGAGGCAAAAAAAAATTAAAACTTTCACAATTTCAAGAAGCTTAGCGATCACAAATAGATTAAATACAGCCAGATATGGTGGTGCATACCTGTAATCCCAGCAGCTCTGGAGTCTGAGACAGGAGGATTGCAAGTTCAAAGTCAGCCTCAGAAACTTAGCAAGGCCCTTAGCAACTTAGTGAGAATTTTTCTCAAAATAAAGAAAATAAATAAATAAAATAAAAAGATTCGGGGCTGTGGGCTCAGTGGTAAAGTGCGTCTAGGTTCAATCCCCAGTACTAATGAAACAAAACAAAAATAGAGTAAATGTCAAAAAAATGATAAAATTATTGAAAAGCTGTGAAACAGAGAAAATTTAAACCAGAAAGGTGGAAAATACATTACCTACAATAGACCACAGGTAAGAATAATGACTATATTGGTAGAAAAACTGTAAGCAAGAAAATAATTGAGTAGCTTCTTTAAAACTCTAAAAGGAGAAAAAAAAACCAATAACCACCAGTTAACCTATAAATCTATATCCAAAGAAAATATCTTTAAAATTAAAGTAAAAAAAAAAGTTTTTTTTTTTTAAGAGAGAAGGACAGTGAGAAAGAGAGACAGAATCAATTTTTAGAGTTTTTCACATGGCTTTTGTTGCTCTGACACTTAGTTGTGTATGTGGGTGCTGGGGTTTGAACCCGTGTACTTGCGCATGGCGGGCAAGTGCTGTAATCACCAAGCCACTGTTTCAACTCCAAAATAAAACATTTTTATGCAAATCAAAGATGATAAAATTTATTACTAGCAAACCTATAGATAAGAGCCTTTTTGGGGTACTGGAAAGTTGAAAAATACTAGGCCTAATTATTAGTTAAAATCACGCCTTTGGGAGAGAAAGCGATGAACCTCAGATTGGTTTATTAGAAAATGCTTTGCTATTCATTGATTTTTTTTGCCTTATTTTCAATACTTTTGTAAGTATCAGTACATCTCATGCTTATTCAGCTTGGGAAATAATTAAAGTTGGGGACCCCAACTCGTTTTATGTCTTTGGTGTTTCATAGAATGAATGAACATGTTGGGGAAACTGAGTCAGGTGAGCAGATGGTGTAGAGCAAGATCAGCCCAAATAGGATGCTGGCAACGGGCAACGAGGGCGCATATGAGGAAGATGTGCATGTGTTGCCAGAATCAGTAAGCTTTGCCAGCTGGTGGAATGGGAGAGGTGAGGACTCTGGAGGATTCCAGTGCACTGAGTTAAGGATCCAGGATGTCAACAATAAACACAGAAACCTAGATTTAGTAGGGGAAGGGAAGTGGTTAAGTCAGTGAGGCAGAAGGAGAGCCAGGAAGATAGCAACTCAATTTGAGTGCCTTTGTCTGACATTCAAGGCCAGGGCACGGAAGCCAGAAAGATTGTGGGTGCCCTTCAGCAAGTTCCATTGTATATCCAAGCCTCAGTATCTTCTCTTTAAAATCTGGAAAATGATAGCTCCTTCTCTGAGTTGTCCTGAAGATTAAAGTCACATAGAATATGTAAATGTTGAGCGCAGTGCTTGACATATGGTCCAACATGGGAGCAAGGTGGCAGCCCTGACCAGGGCCACCATCCCAGCTCAAGCAGCTGTTGCTATGATAACTGAGTCCTATAAAGAAGGACTCTCACTGTGACCACAGAATCCTGGGCAACACAGAACTGTTACTATGGTCACAGAGTTCTAAGTCACAGTGTTACGGAGCCCTGGGCTAGAGGCTGCTGGGGTCCCCGCTGATTGGATTTGGTTGCTTGCCCCCCCCCAGAATGATATAAAAAGGAAACATTAATTTATTCACTCATTTTTTTTTTTTGGTCCAAATTGGGAACACAATTTACCTGCCTTCCTTGTCCTACAGAAATGTTACATTTAAAGGAACAAAAGTCAGGAAATACATGTAAACATAACCACTCAAGCTGCGCTAACCAGGGAAATGTCATAAATCTCGTACTCTGACATTTTGTATCCTCCAAGTGCCAGGACTTCGGGGACACTCAGCTTCCAAAATTCTCAGCATGAGGTGGTGCTGGCCTGGGGAAAATAGACTAGGGAACAGGTTAGCAGGAAAGGACTAGGGATAGAGAGAAAAAACCTGATTTTAAATAGGCCTCATTGCATTTGTACTATGATAACAGAGTCCCAAGCTATGTAGTACTGTTACCGTGACCAGAGTCCTGAGTAATGTAGTTCTGTTACTATGACCAGAGTCCTGGGTGATGTAGTCCTGTTACTGTGATCAGGGTCTGGATTAATAGGACTGTTACTGTGACCAGAGTCCTGAGTAATGTAGTTTTGTTACTGTGACCAGGGTCTGGATTAATAGGACTGTTATTGTGACTAGAGTCCTACATAGCATGGTTACTATGGCCAGAATCTGGCTTCCATTCTGCAGAGAGGTGGCAAGGTGGAAGGGTTCTCTCCTTTGTTCCTGCTTTTCTGAGAATAGGAAGGCTGAAGACTGGGATGTGCTCATGAACTTAGAGTAAGAGTAATGAAGATAAGAAGCAGGGAGGCAGTGGCAGGTGGCATAGGATTCTGAGAAGATGGGAACAGGGCAGGCTGGGAAGTTTTATTTTTATATATAGCATGAGAAGGGAAGCAGGACTAAGCGGACAGAGTTGAGACCAAGTGCAGGGAAATGCGTATTTACTGAATGATCACAGTGCAATGAGACGCAGGCTGGTCTGCAGAGACTGGGGGTTGGTGGGGTGCCTGAGCAGGGCAGGAGAGAGGTGGCCTTTGCACAGGGGAGACTGATAGGGAGACCACGGTGGGGAGGTGAAGAATTGAGATGTAGGTATGGTGGCGGGTTAGGAAGACAGGAGAGGTGACAGATGACTTTGTGAAAAAGAACCCACAGAAGAGACCAGCTACGGCAAGGACAAACCAGCTTTAGGAAGAGCAAGAAGGCTGTAAAGATGGAAGCCAGGGAGGCGGGTTGGCACCTGACCACAGTACTGAGGAGCCAGAGAACTGCTCCTGGGTTCTAGGTGGGAATCACTGGCATTCTAGGTCCTTCTAAAACGAATTCCTGCAGCCAGTTCTGTTCCCTGGCTGCACGCAGAACAGAGGACCTGTTGAGGGCCCAGGGAAGCTGTCTCAGAGTCAGGCAAGGACACGCTCGTTGTGGCATAGTCAGCTCCAGGGAGACCTTCCTCCGAGTGCCCAGGATGCCAAGTCACCATGCGGGCTGACACTTGCCGGAAATGGAAATCTGTTGTGCTGGTAGCACCCCAGGAGCTCCCACCATGTGTGAGGCCACTGCAAGAGAGAAAGAGGACTGTGTCCCTGTCCCCTGATTACCCAGCATGGGGAGGTACCTGAGAGCTTTGGGAAAGAAGTTGGATTAGCTTCGGAGCTTTCTTCAAAATACCACTGCTGGGGCTGGAGCGGTGGCTGGGTGGTTACGGTGCTTGCCCAGCATGCACAAGTACATGGGTTCAAAACCCAGCACCCACGTACACAAGTAAGTGTCAGAGCAATGAAAGCCATGTGAAAAACTCAATAAAAATTGATTCTCTCTCTCTCACTATCCTTCTCTCTTTAAAAAAATAAAAAAATAAAATAGCACTGCTGTTTGCAACCCTTAACCCTCTGGGGTCATGCCTTCCCTTTCTGACTGACAGGACAGTTTCTACCTGGAAGTATGAGCATGGGAGAAACTTGAGGCACAGTGGAGAAGTGGACATTTGCTAAGAACCTCCTGCTTCCAGATCCTCGCGGGTGGCTCTGATGACTGGTCTGGGAATTGCCTGCTGGGAAACACTGTTCTAGAGGCCCATTTCCAGCTGACACCTCTCTCATCCAGATGTTGGACAGGAAAACAAACATGTGCTGTGTGGTAACTCAAACTAGAATTTGAGCATGAAGGCATTCTGTTCCATCCGTCATGCGGAGAAATGTCCTCAACCCATTGGGGGTGCATTTTAGTGGTTCTGGTGATAGCTGGGTGTCTTCCCAGGTCTTCTCAAATCACATCAGATGGCAGAGGGAGAAACAGGCATGTGAAGGACAGCATATGTTTTATGTTCCTTTTTAGTTATTTATTGAGGTACTGGGGATTGAACCCAGAGGCATTTTACCACTGAGCCACATCCCTGCCCATTTTATTTTTTATTTTGAGTCAGGGTCTCTGTAAGTTCCTTAGGGCCTCACTAAATTGCTGAGGCTGGCTTTGAACTTGCAATCCTCCCACTCCAGCCTCCTGAGGATGACCGGCCGTCCCTCTATGCCTTGCTAATTGTTCTCTAGAACACAGAGTGCGTATTATTAAAGCTTCTCTACTCTACCCATTAGTTAAAACAACATCCTCCGAAATTCTTTTTTTAAACTGATTTATTTTTAATTGATGCATTATAGTTGTGCATACAAGTGACATGTTCATACATACTACATGACGTAGTCCAATTGCATCCTGCTCTTCCTTCCCTTTCCCAGATCTCTTCCTTCCCCCACATGCCTCTTCTTCTACTCACGGTTCAGCCTTTCATTTTCATGAGATCCCTCCACCCTTTTAAAAAATGTCTTATTTCTCCCTAGATTCTGTATGTGAGCGAAGACATTTGACCCCGGACTTCCTGTGTCTGGCTTACTTCACTCCAGTTCCATCTCTTTACCAGCAAATGACATCATTCCATTCTTCTTCACGACTGAATAAAACACCATTGTGTGTATATACCACATTTTCTTTATCCAGTCCTCTGTTTAGGGAAACATAGGCTGCTTTCAAAATCACATGGGTCAATGAGATGGGAGCCACACCTGACCACTGCATTCCTGTAATTTTATGAAGCATACTTGCTAACAGAACTCACTGAATCCTATCAGCAGTTCTGAAAGTACCATCACTATCTTCATTTTGCAGATTGAGATTCAGAGAGCTCCCTTCTCTCTAATAAGTGGTAGAGCCAAGGACCCTCATCCAAGTTGGCGTGTGTCCACAGAGCACCTTTCTGGTGCCTTCCCCTTGCCTCTGACTTCAAGCCTTCTGCAGACCTGTCCTTCATCAGTCTGGTCTATGGACCACCACTTCTAATCCAACAGGCATTTTCTGCTCCGTAGATTATATCCTCAGATTTTGTAAATATCCGGCTGCTTTTGTAGCAGGAGTCTGATTTTGCGGTGAGAAAGAATATTTTTGTTTTCACTGGAAAAGAAAATATGATTGGCAAAGGGAGAGTGGCAGAGTAGAGGAAAGGGATTGGATGAGGGAGAAGGGGGTGGGAAGAGGAAATACTGGGGAATGACCTTGGCCAAGTTACCTTGTTCTATCATGCACCATGCACATGTCGGAGTATGTGATAACAAATCCCACATTATGAACACAACTATAATGCACTGATTAAAATTATGGGGGAGAAAAAAGAAACTATGATTGGGAGTATAACTCCAGTTTTTATCAACTTTGAAAGAAGGAAGGCCAGAACTTGAAGGAAAGCCAAGCAGTGTCATTGGTAGGTGGGGGAGGGAATGAGCGTCTAGTCAGAAGCTTGGTGAGTGCCCCCTTCCTCCATCACAACAAGGAACTGTTCTGATGGATTTGAAGGAACAGGGGCAATGTTGAGCTGTGGGGACACCTCGGAGCAGCCCCACGGTGGATTCTGCTGAATTAGGCTTATCTCTGTGTTCTTACCCATGACACAGGGGTCAGCGTGGGAAGGTAGCCCAACCCTGTGAATAACTTGATTACTCTGTCAGATGGGTTTTAAGTGCCTCCCAGGGCAATTTTAAGGGAAGGAAAGATGATTCATGAATTCATGTTAGTTTTAAAAGTAATATTAAATTTTTCAAAGTTAGAGATTTAAAAAAATCTAGACTATTACAGGTTGAAGACCAGCTTAAAAATCATATTATACCGTTCATAAGTCAGGAACATTTTTTTCATGAACTTTTTTTTTTAAGAGAGCGAGAGAGCGAGAGAAAGCGAGAGAAAAAGAGAAAAGAGAGAGTTAATTTTTTAATTTTTTCATCTGGCTTTTGTTTTTCCTCCACTTAGTGTGTGCGTGGTGCTGGGGATGGAACCCTGGTCCTCGTGCATGCCAGGCGAGTGCTCTGCAGCTGAGCCATCTCTCCAGCCCCATTTTTTTTTTTTATGAATTTGAACACTAGACTGCCTCCTATACAAATTTAGTACACTAAATATTTTTAAATGGTATTTATAAATTTAATGGATTTGATTTTCCTTCTTAAGTACTTTGACTAAAACCTTCCCAAGTAGGGAATTAATTCTTACAAAGTTAAGTTCTCTTAACTTTCCAAAGTTACATATAACATTCCAAAGGTACATATAAGCTTAAATTTTGTATATTTTAATGAGATAAAATTGCACTAAATTTGCAATTTTTAATCAATTATTCTTTTAAAAAAAGTTGCAGGACTCTAATAGGTCAATTGTTTAGGCATTACAAATGCAAAATTTCAAATATTCAGATTCATTAACATAAAAATTATACCATAGTCTTGAGTTATTGTAGAAATGTACATGTATCTTACTGTCCAGGTATAAATGCAAAGGACTTGACATGAATCTTGCATTCTGTATACTTCAAAATTCTTTTTTTTTTTATACTGAGAATTGAACCCGTGGGCACATTACTACTGAGTTCTGTTCCTCGCTCTTTTTATTCATTGATTTTTATGTTGATTCAGGGTCTTTTTAAGTTGTTTAAGGTCTCACTATTTTGCTGAGGCTGGCCTTCAACTTGAGATCCTCCTGTGTCAGCCTCCTGAACCGCTGGGATTACAGGCATCCACCACCATGCCCAGCTACTTCAAAATTCAAGGTCATTGTACTGATAAAGTGTATGAAATATGAAAAATAAATTGTGCATAGTTACCTCACACACTTGAAAACTACATCATGTCCCAAGTTAGAAAAACCCCTGCGGCTACATAAAGATGGTGATTAGTGTCATATAGATATTCACATATCTAGTGAATTCCACCTGGGTCTTAGGACCAGGGATTCCTCTCAGAATAGGCAAAGTGAGGAAAGCAGGCTCCTTTGCTCCTTTGTGGTAGCTGAGAGTGTTACGAGCCAAAGAAGCATTCAGGTTTTTATGATAGGAATTAAGTGAGCCATCCCTACTGCAAAAAGTTCTGTTAAATAATAGGAGTTCAAAAAGCTAATTGAGAGGGAGAATGAGGAGCCACGAAGGAAAAAGAGAAAATGAAAACTTTAAAATTAGTTTCAGCTTCCCATGATCATCTCTGTGATCTCTGTGGTTATCTCCACTCCTGCACAAGATAACTCCAAAGGAGACGGTAGGTAAACATTCCCCAGACACACTGTCCTTTCCATCCTTAGCCTGGATCAGCACCCCTTAGTCACTGTTTACAGGATGCCTTTTGCATTAGTCAGGGTTGAGAGTACGGACCCCCAAACAGTGTGGCTTAATCAGGACAAAAGTTTATTTCTCTCACGTAACAGTGCTTGGATAGCCAAGTGTTCCTGAGATGGTAGATGCATCTCTTTTTTTTTAAGAGAAAGGGAGAGAGAGAGAGAATGAGAGAAGAGAATCAATTTGGCGGGGACCATTTCCACCATGCTGATTGACAAGGTCCAGACATGGGGAAGGGCTTGGCAAGGCCACCTTTCCAGGAAATTGCCGCTGTTATCTCTCCTAGGAATTGGGTGTTTTCTTATAAACATCATGCTTATAACTATGCATTTGCAGATCAAAATTCCAGGAAAATTTGTTATTGATGATAAAGTTTGTTGTAAAAGTAATAATAATTCATTAGGTCTGCGGATTTTGAGGGAAGATGAGAAATGCCCTTAAAAAAATGTATTAACACCACACTAAAAAAGCCCAGATAATAGGAAATCCAACTTTGAAAAGTTCTTAAGAAAGTTACACTTACAGGAATTACTCTCACCCATGTTGATTACATCTAGTCCTGTTAATGTTTTACCAGTTAAACAATCAAAGACATAATAGGAGATTTACTGTTTCCACAGTACAGGGACCACCGTATGAAACCTATAATAGTGGAGGACATTTGTGGTATCCACCTAGAGGACCCCAAATAAATAATTATTAAGACCCTCCACCCACAGACCCACCATTGCTTTTTATAAGAATATACAATGAAAATGAAGAATGCTAATATTAAAGGCAAATGGACTAACGTCCAGTGCTTGCCATTTCTTCAGAGACTTGTACGTCAGGGCTACCTTGGTGATGTGGGACAAAGGAACAAAGAAACAGCATACGTAGACAGTTACACATATATTATCTAAAAATCAAGTGTCCACACTGCATGCTACATGAGTGATTAAGGAACATGTTTTTCTACTTCTCATTTTGCCTTTGTTTCTTAAATAGTTTAAGTTTCTACTTCTTAGAACTTAGTAAGGACACATAACTATTTTTGTAAGGTTACTAATAGTAAGGTGACAACAACATAATTTTAGTTAATTTAGACCTGTAATGCAGTGCTAATTGCTTGCTTGGAAAAGGGCACTAAAGCTGGACAATACTGTATCACCAAAAACAAAAAAATTTCCCAGTAAAATGCTTGTGCAAAAACTTCTGAGTAAATATGGAAAGCTGACCTTAATGCACTCCTTAAGTGTAACACAGGTAGAGGGTGTCATGTCTCAAAAAAAGACATTTATGGAAAAAGAAAAAGAAACATTGTGGTTAAGGTTTCAAGGAAGTTATGTTAATGACTGGGATTACTGAGAAATTTAAAAAAGAAGTCAAATGTAACGAAAGAGTTAATGAAAGTATTGTTTTGCTACCTGTATAAAAATACATCACAATAAAATTCAGATGGCATTTTGCTCAAGCAGGGAACTGTGACTGCTTGCAATTTGTCCCGGAGGTTCAAGATGTTCCTCCGTGCCTCATCCTTCGGGGACCCAAGACTTCTGCTGGGGATGGCTTCTGGCATCAACTTTTATTTAATTTTTCATGAGGCTTTAGTTGCTCTGACACTTCGTTGCGTATGTGGTGCTGGGGTTTGAACCCACGTGCTTGTGCATGCCAGGCAAGCGCCGTAACCTCGGAGCCACGGCTCCAGCCCCAGATCTCCCTCTTGAGCTCACTTGGAATCACTGGCTCCTTCTAGCTCACTGCCCTGTCATTTCCTGGGTGTGGGTCTCATCCTCATGGGTGCAGCTGACTCAACACTGATGCCACATCTCAGTTGCTACAGGAGAATGTGCACTATTCCAGCGAACTTGTGTTGATAGATGCTAGACGCTTGCGGTAGAGAGGTTAGCCAAGGTCCTTGGCATGTCTTTTACAGGCAGCATAACATCTTTCTCAATAGGAATGTTTAGTATAAAACATTATTCTGGTAGAGTTTTGCATTTGGATAAAGAACGTGAATTTTTATCCTATGCTTAGGTAAAGTGTGCCAATCTTTATGCTGTGATCGGAACAAGCACCAAAGTAATTTCTTCCTTAAAATCACCATATAAATTTCTACACTTCCTCTCCATTCTTCAGCTCTCTCTCATTTCTGCTATGGGAGAATAAAAGTAATTGCTAACTTAATTAGTATAATTATGTTCCAGATTGGTTAGTCTACAGTTAGTTGGCAATATTATCTTTAAAGTTGGAAATGAGCCATTTTTAGGGGTCTACTATTGCCAGACATTATTTTTTTTAAAACATTATCATCTTATTTAGATCATTCAAAAAACTTGCTAATCTACCCTTTGTAGAGATAAGGGGTCCACCACTAATGTAGAATCCAGGTGATTTTTCTAAAGATTCGACAGAAGTCTTCCCGATAGAACAGTAGTCCTGAAAGGTGATTGGAAAATCTAAAGTCAGGTCTACTGCACTGAAGACTAAGTTTGTCCCTAAGCATATCATGAGTTAGCTGTGTGGCTTGGTGCATGCGCTCTCCCCTCGCTAGACCCCACTGTTATTACAGAGTAGGAGGGATCTGGGTGGAGATATTCTTAAAGCATATTTTGTTCAGAGTTTCTACTTTTTAGTTCTCTCAGTGCTGACTTTTACTGAGAATTTTGGACAAAATCTAACTGATACAATCCATTTTACCAAGAAGGTTATCTTATCAGATGGCACTTCAGCCGAGTTTCAGAAAGTGCGGTGCTGTTCTTTTTGGCAGCCTTCTGAAAGAGTGTTCAAAAGCCTCTGTTTCATCTTTACGGTTGGCCTTTTACACCCAGTGTGAAAGGTTGTCTTTGCAGATGTCAATAGACGGATGGGTAGGTGAAGGAAACAATATTCCTCTCTGATTTGACCATCAACTATAGGTCCTAGAAAACAAACTCTTTTACTCAGAAGTTGAACATTGCAAGTCTTTCTGATTTTTGCCAATTTGATAAATTATAAAAATACCATAAGATAGGATCTAAAATGTATTTTATTATAAAATAATATTAGAATATTTACATGCATTTATTGCTCATTTTAATTTTTTCTGTTGTAAATTGTAGGTTTTAATTTTTTGAAAGATACCTTTTGTTTATTCATTTTTTTATTTATGTTGTCAATCCATCTCAGATCTATGAGTAAGAAATATTTATTTATGTTAGTGATATTTATGAATGTTAGCCACTGAGAATCTGGAGTTGTTCATTACATGGTATTAATGCAGCAAAGACTGATTAATACACTATTTCTTTTAATTTTTAAGACATCTTTTTTAATTGACTGTCAAATTCTCCTAATGTATCAAGGATATTAAAATCAACCGTAATTCTTTTTCTGTCATATGTGGATTCTAGAGTAAGATCCAAAACAGATTGAACGTTAGCTAAGCTCAAAAAAAAAACAAAAACTCAACACAGGTGAATTTTCACATAAGCAGGGGGAACAGTTACTATGAAGGTGGAGGGGGGGAAGTGAGGGGGCAGAGAGGGGAGAGAAGAAGCAGCTGAAGGGAGGGATTACGGAGGTTATCAATGCAACTGGGAACCCTTGAGTCCCATGAGAAGCCCAACTGTACACAGGCAGGCAGAGAAGATCAGAAAATTCTAAAATTAATACACATGTATGTGCTTATTTCTACCTATCACATGGGGGTAAAACAGAGGAGATATGGGAGCGGATAGTGGTCGAAAGGGGGAGATCTTGGACTAGGATTGACCTTAAATTACTTTGTCAATATCCATGCATGCATGAATATGTAACAAGGATTCAAGACTATGTCAAATGAATAAAAAATAAATTAAAAAATAAAATAAAATATAGTTTGGATGTAATCCCCTTGTCAGACGTAAGATTTTCATATATTAATCCTATCTCTATCTTTGCATCCTCTTATAGCTATCTTTCAAATATTGCAGTGTCTCCATTTTTACGAAGTTTGAATTCTCTTTTTTAATATTTCATGCTTTTACTGTTATAATTAATAAATCTCTGCTTAAGTGATAAAAAAAAATCAACCTTGCTGAAAGACTCTCAGCCGCTTCTCCTAATTCATAGCATTCATATGTTTTTTTTTTTTTTTTTTTACCAGGGGTTTAACCCAGAGCCCAGAGACACTTAACCACTGAGCTACATCCCTGACTTTCTTTTTATTGAGGGGGCAGTTTCACTAAGTTGCAGATGCTTGCTTTGAAGTTTTTTTTTTTTTTTTGTATTTCAGAAGGTCTATTTCTAGGATTTTATTGATGTATGAAATTCTAACACGGCAAGAGCTATGTATTTCCTTTGATAATTTATGGTGCATTTGATCATGATTACTTGTATAGATGCCTATTATCATGAAGAGAGGAATTTTCTATTATGACTTGGATTACAGAACATGTTTAATAAATGTTTCTTGAGTAAATAAATAAAATGTGCACACGAAGTGAGCGTGTGATTTGTATGTTGCATGGGGCATCTGGGCACGACTGGGTAATTCGGGTCCATGTCCAATCCCTGGACTTGGCAACAGTATGCTCAGACAACCTGGAATACAGATGGTTGACAATTGGCAATCTGGTTTAAAACTGCATCATGGAACTAGAGAGCAACATTTGTAATATGGTTATAAACGATTACAGGAGGTTGGCAGAGAAAAAAGAAAAAATTTCCCATAATGAGAGGCAATAAACCTCACATGCCTTACTTGTCATAATTTCCTTTCCTTGCATGTCCAGGGAGACTCATTGCCTGAATTAGGATAAATGCCATTTTCCCTAGAATTAGAAGAAAGGTTGAATAATTCTTGCGATGCTGGGCAATGATTGTGAACCATAGCTCCCAGTCACGGTATTACAAAGATAAACAACCAATGGATTGGGTGTATTAATGTGTTTTTGACTTTGTAATATTTTCAAGTTAGGGATGGGATTTTCTTTCTTTTTTTTTTTGTTTATGCAACTTTACTGAAGAAAAATAAATCAATTACTAGCAGAGCTATTATTGGTTGATCACTCATTCATTGACAACTTGCATTATTTACTCAGTGCTACATTAAACAGTGTATTGGAAGGTAGATTGATTAATAGCTCCAAGCATCCTAACAATTTCCATGAAAATTACAAAATGTTTTGAGACCCTAGTTTGGACGACAAAGTGTGTTTGACTTCCAATTTCCATTCTCTGTAGAACAAGAACAGGTCATTCCTTTGTTGACATGCATAAGATACATCACGTTTTTTGTTCTGCTGATGCTGTAAATTCAATACCAATTCTCCAGCCACATCAGTTGTGAGCACGGAGTATGTCATATAACCTCAAATCTCTGAGTGAAGACATGGATATTGACAGGGCAAGCCAAGGCCGATGCCAGTTCATGATCTCTCCCACTTTGAGTTCTCCGTGCTCCCGTTTCCCTTACTTTACCCCCATGTTAGTTGGGCTTCTCATGGACGTCAAGGGTTCCCAACTGGATTGATAACCCCTCTACTCCCTTCATCCAGCTGCCTTGACATCCCTTCTAATCCCTCCCTCTTCTCCCTGCCCCCTCCCTTCACCCCCCAGCTTCATAATAAGCAAGTTTCTCCCTGCTTATATAAAAATTCACCCATGTTGAGATTATTATTTAGCTTAGCCAACTTTCAATCTGATTCCAATTGTATTCTAGCTTCCACATATGAGAGAAAACATTCAGCCCTTGAGTCTCTGAGTTTGGGATATTTCACTCAACATAATTTTTTCCATCTCCATCCATTTGGCTGCAAATGCCATGATATCATGCTCTCTAATAGCAGAGAGCTATTGTACATTGTATATATGTACCACAGTTTTTGAATCCACTCTTCCAGTGAGGGGCATCTGGGTTTGTTCCAAAGTTTAGCTATAGTAAATTGAGCTGCTATAAACATTGATGTAGCTGTGTCTCCATAGTATGCTGATTCTAGCTCTTTTGGGAAAATACCCAGGAGTGGGATAGCTGAGTCTAAAGGTGGTTCAAACCCTGGTTTTTTTCTTTTCTTAAATTCTAAATCTTGTGCAACCATCCTCTTGTAACTACTTTACGGTTTCTAAAAGCAGGTATTGTCCAAAGCTGGTAGAACTTGTCTTCTCAGATGAGCATGTGAATGAATGGAGGGAGGTAAACAAAAATAAAATAAAAAAGATGAGGTCTGATAGGGGAGCAGCCAGATAAGAAATTCAAAAAAGGAACAGTAATTTAAAGTTTACTGCAGCTATAATTCAGGCTATTCTGATTTTAAGGTAGCATCATATGACATACTTCTGAGTCCATTCCCGAGATATTCTGTTGTACTGATCTCTGTTTTATAGATCCCTGCAATCTCTGGAACTAAAGGGTCATCTGGGTTTGGATCATAAGTAGTGAACAAATGGATAAAAGAACTTTAGAAATTGTTAAAGCAGGAGACCATTGTGATCTTAGAACATCGAGAGAAATTCTGTCACTTCAGTTAATATTTGGATGATAGATTCTTGTTGTAACTGCAACCTTAGGTGGGTTGAAGGGGTAATCTGTAGGAAAATGAATTGTCAAAAAGAATACAGCACCTTGATATGGGCTGTCATTAGGTCCTGTAATTGTGGCTAGCCAATGAAACATATCGTCCCCATCCGGACCTGCAGATGTACTGGAGGGTCATGGGCCAAATCACTAAGTTCCTTACTAATCCCTTTTAGGACCATAGTCTGTGCTTTTTTGTCTGACTCTTTACTATATCTGTGTGTGCTCAAAGGGTCCGGCCCAAACTCTTGATTATCCAGGTGGCAGGGAAGGAGCATCTCTTCCTGTTATCCCTGCTGTACCAGACACAGGCACAGAGGGTCTGGGGCCTCCTTAAGCTGTGGCCTGGCCTCTTTCCTGTGTGGCACCTGGTACCTCTCCAGCCCTATGGGGCTCACGCACATGACACCTAGGGATGAGATTTTCAAGATACAACCCCATCATAAATCAAGGTGTATATATGTATATAATATGAAAAATACAAAACTAATTTTTTCTTAAATATTCCTTATTAACTTAAAAGTTAGGGACTAGCTGGGCATGGTGGTGCACACCTGTAATATCATTAACTAAGGAGGCTGTGGCAGGAGGATCACTCGTTTGAAGCCAGCCTGGGAAACTTAGTGAGACCCTGTCTCAAAATAGAAAAATAAAAAAGGCTGAGGATGTAGCTCAGTGGCAGAACCGCTAGGTTTAATCCCCAGTACCACACACACACACACACACACACACACACACACACACACCCCACACGGCTCTTTTGATGGTACGTTCAGATGTAATAGTTGATTTCATTTTTGTCATTATGATTTTTACCTTTACCATTGTATATAGAAAGCCAGTATTACCCCCACCTCCGTACAAAGTCAGTAGTTCTATTTTAGCTTTCCTTCTTGTTTTTCCTTTTAAACCTATAATCCATTTGAAGTTTAACTTTCTCATTTATTAAAATTTAGTTTATATTGCTGCTAATATATTGATAGTGCTTATATTAAACTGTAGTGCACACATTAATCTGAAGTGGTCTTCACACCAGTTATTTAAAATCTATTCTTGGGCTGGAGCGGTGGCTCAGTGGTTACGGTGTTTGCCCATCATGCACGAGTACACAGGTTCAAACCTCAGCACCAAGTACCCAATTAAGTGTCAGAGCAACGAAAGCCATGTGAAAAACTCAATAAAACTTGATTCTCTCTGTCTCTCACTATCCTTCTCTCTTAAAAAAATAAAAAACCCTATTCTTACTCTCATACTTGATAGCTATTTTTATTTGATGGTTTGGTTTGGTTTGGTACCAGGGATTGAACCCAGGGGTGTTCATCCACTGAGCCACAACACCAGTCATTTTTATATTTATATTTTGAGACGGGGTCTTACTAAGTTGCTTAGGGCTTTGCTCAGTTACCGAGGCTGGTTTTGAACTTGTGATCCTCCTGTCTCAGCCTCCTGAGCCACTGCGATTACAGGTGTTAGGTTCTTATTAATGCTCCATCCATTTTCTAGATTTTTATTCTGTGTCATTAAGCAGTCCTTTTCCTCCTGTTCCATGTTATTTTCATTCCTGAAATTTACTGGACAACAGTAGGCCTGCAGGAGAATATGAAGAAGGAAAGATTTCTCATTCCCCTAAACTTTCATGTTTTTTTTATGTTTTCCTGGCGTTGGTCTCAAGTATTCCTGGGAAGTTGAGAAACAATGAAGATATTAGGTAATACACAGACTTCATTCTCATAGAATCTGGCTCAAAGACCAGCTTTCCAGCTGCCTTACAGTGTTACCCCAGCATCGATCTCAATGGCTCAGTTACCTTAACTATACAGTGAGTGTAGTAATACTCCCTACTTTTTTATTATTTTTTTGCAGCACTAGGGATTAGACATAGCTCTTTACCACTGAGATACATTCCCAGCCCTTTTTATTTTTATTTTAAGTCAGGGTCTCACTAAGTTGTTGAGTCTGGCCTTGAATTTAAGATCCTCCTACATCAGCCTCCAGAGTTGCTGAGATTACATGTATGCACCATATATAACTAGTCCCTACATTTTAAGCTTACAATTAGCACTTAATAAATCAATTTTTCTATTTATTTATGTATTTCTGTATTGAGAATCAAATTCAGGGCTTTGCACATGCTCAGCAAATGCTCTACCACCGAGCTACACTCCCAGCCCTAATTTTGTTATTTTTATTTTTTCTTCAATTTCAGAATTTTTTATCACATTAAAAAATCATTATAAAATTCATTCTTCTCCTCTGAAAGCATGATAATTTATTTATTTTCTTTTATATCTCCCACAAGTTTGGCAATTTGAATTGTGTACCTATATATTCTATCTGTGCGTATTTATATATCTCATACAGTTATTTTGTCACACATTCAGAAGCAGGATAGGCAGAAAATATGTGGTTATATGGGCTGGAGTGGTTACAGTGCTTGCCTGTTATGCGCAAGTACACAGGTTCAAATCCCAGCACCCACGTACACAACTAAGTGTCAGAGCAATGAAAGTCGTGTGAAAATCTCAATAAAAAAATTGATTCTCTCTGCCTGTCTCTCTTTCACTGACCTTTAAAAAAATATGTGGTTATGTTAGAAAATTATTCTGAGTATTAGGATGTGACAGATCTTCATTTATGATTTTCTATATATTTTTAAATGTCTTCCCTGAACATTACATTGTCAAAAATAAGTCCTTTGCAATGATCCTGTTGACTAACTGTTCCAGTGTTTTGAGCTTTAGGCATATGGGCAATACCTGCTAGATATTATTTGGTGCATAATATAGAAGTATATTGGCAAATAAACTGTTGCTTTAAAAGATGTGTCATCTGTTAGGGAGCCTGATTTCAAGAGAACTGGGCAGGATCTTGAAGCCAAACCATTTTAAGTGGATGACTAAATGCATTTCCTGAAAATCCATGTGTGTGTGCTTTCTGAAATCACCACATTTTCCCCATCCACCATCCTCTTTTCTTCCTAAGCCTAAATTTTGCTGGAATGCTTCAGCATATCGTGATAATCTGTCATGCATTTACAGAATAGGGCAAATGAAGGGCATCTTCAAATTTTTACCAGCTTTGGATGAAAACTTCTAGATACCAAGTTTTTAGAAGACTCAGCATCATAGAGGAAAATGTTGCATTTATTTAAATAGGTGGAAAGAGTGAAAACATGACCTACAGAAAGGCCTTTGCTCTCACAATCTCATGATGTCGGAAGGCAAGGAGTGTGCTTGAGACACCAGGAACAAAGCCACTCCATAAGGGTGACACTGATAATGTGCCCTGCAGATCAGATTCCTTCTTATGCTCTCTTTGTGTTACAAGGCAAGGTGTTTGGAGATTTCAGAGCAAAGTCCACCACAACCAGAATCTGTCCCACCACAAAAACATCTCTGATGAAGGAGAATCCTGTCTGCCCAAAGCCATCAACCCCCTGCATCCAAGGCCTCGCCCTGGCTCCTGCCAGCTGCTCTTGACAACCCTTGCCCTTCCTCTTGAAAGCTGAGCTTGTGCTCATTGCTGGTGGCTGCTTGCAGTTCCCCTCATTGTCCAGAGGACCAGTCCCCAGTGCTGCCCTGTACTGACTTGAGGCAGATCACAGATTCTAAGAGAAGATTGAGAGAATGCTGCTTTCCACGACTGGATGAAGCTGTTTTCCTCTGACACAAGGGCAACGATCTGTCAAAAGTAGAGAAGAGACACTTAGAAGAAAAAATATTTTATCTGATTAGAACTGGCAAGAAGCTCTTTTAAGAGCTATGGAAAAATCTCTAAGAGCAGAAGTTTCTTCTGATAATAGAAACCCCAGAGTTACAATGGAAACTGCTTCCTGACACCAACACCAAAAGGCCCACTGAGTGAGAGTAGAAGTTGAATTTTTGATCACTTTGTAGGGGAAATAAAATGCAAAATAAATAAATAGGCAAGATAAAGCCATGAAGATCAAGTCACATAATTTTAACAAGTACCTCTGTCTTCTGTATCCTTGTTAAAACCACAAAGAAAGGAGTCACAGCTCTGACAGCTATTAGCTGTCTATTGCAATAGAGTAAATTAAAGTTTAACAGGTAACACTGATTTGTTATCACCCTCTGTTCCCGAGGGTCAGGAATCTGAGTGTGACTCAGAGGGGTGATTCAGTCTCAGAATCTCTCTAGAGGTCACGATCCAGCTATTGGTAACAATTTGTCATCTCTGAAGACTTGATTGGACTGGAGGACGCACTTCTCTAAGTCACTTGTGTGGCTAACAGCAGGAGCTGTTAGCATTGTATCATTGCTTCTCTCAGAGCGAGTGGGTCAAGAGAACAGAGTCATAGATGGGCACCATGTGCCTTTCAGAGCCTCTGCTCAGAAGGGGTATGTTATATGTGTCACATTGACCCGCCCAGGTACAGCATGGGAGAAAACTACATGAGAGGGTGACGTCAGGCAGTACACATCATCTGGGGCTATCTTGGAGGCTACTGTTCTTTTAGAGCTCACAATTTCTAGTTTCCCCACTGCTCCTTCTTTTGCTGACACCAGTCAACACTGAGGAGGGATATGTGGACCTTGCAGAAATATGGAGAGACTTAAACGAGTTTTCTAGAAGCCATTGTCTAAACCTCTCCTGTTCTTTAATTTTGGAGAAGGAAGGGGGCAGGTATGTGTGTGTGTGCATAAGAGGGAGAGAGAAATGCAAACATCAAAATTATTTTCTCTTCTACATGAACACATGGTTTCAATTTAACTCCTAGTCCACGAATTCCCAATCAAGCACTTCTTGTTAATTCTCAACTAAACATGGACCTTTTCTGAACTTTGGAACAGGAGTTATGGGGAAGAGCTTTCGTGCCTGCTTGTAATTTTTAATTTTTTAGAGAGGGAGAGAGAGAAAGTATGTCCTCCAAAGTTGCTTTCTTTCTTTTTATTTCTTTTCTTTTCTTTCTCTTTTTTCTTTGCTGTTAGCCAAATCATTTATTTATTTATTTATTTATTTTAAGTAGATCAGCATCAACTCACAGGGATTCTTTGGTTCACATTCATACATGCATACGTATCGACGTAGTTGCTTTAACTCCATCTTTGTCCAGGATTTACCCCTCTCCCCCCACTCCCCAATTTCATAGTTCCTCTGTGGTTCCCCAAGTTACAGAAATCAGAGACCACGTACATATGATTTACCCATTGAAATTACTAGATTTATGCTTGCCTGGATATATTTGGGGTTCTCGTGGGAGTCAAATGTACTCTACAGTATGGAACACCTCCTGTTTACTCTTCCTCCCATCCCTCTCTTTCTCCCCTCACCCTTCTTAGCTATAGTTCCCACAGCTAATGTGTTACTTCGGATTTGGTGGGGCTATTAGGTAAACTTGACTAACTTTCAACCTTTCTTTGGTTTTACTCTAGTTTCCACATATAAGAGAAAACATTTGACCCTTAAGTCTCTGGATTTGGCTTGTTTCACTCAGCATGATTTTTTTCCATTTCCATCCATTTACCTGCAAAACCCGTGACATTGTTCTTTCTAGTAGCTGAGTAGAGCTCCATTTTATATTGTATATTGGATCCATTCATCCATTCATTGGATCCATTCATCAGTGAGGGGCATCTAGGATGTTTCCATAATTTTGTGATAGTAAATTTAGCTGCTATAAACATGGATGTAGCTGTATCTCTGCAATAAGCTGATTCTAGCTCTTCTGGGAAAATACCCAGGAGTGGGATAGCGGAATAGAGCTATCCAAACTCTTCACCGACTGTTTCAGTGAAATCGACATCAGCTAATTCAACTTCTGAACACAGGAAGATTTTTTTTAACCCCTTGTGTAATCATAAAAGATCTGAATGAACTCACAACTGTAGTGTGGGTTCATTTCCTGTTACATGTTAAATGTCATGAAAACAGGGGCCCAGGGCAAGGGGTGAGGTAGAGACAGGAAGCTTGGTTATGTATTTGTCTTGACTAAAATTTTCTGGATTAAAACACTCCTCCTTCTCCACTTTCTTTTTCCTTTTCTTTTTTTTTCATACATGCTGGGAGTCTTTTAGGAGCCATTCAGACATTTGTATTTATAGGATATTTCTTTCTTCCTTTTTAAAAAGAAACTATGCCTTGACAGATTAAAGGAGTGAGCCACACTAGGTGCTAGGGACTGCACAAAAACGAGTCTCGAGGAATCACCAGACTCAAAGGGGACTCTGGGTTGTCACAAGATGTGGAACTGGTTGTGTGTCTAAACCAATTATTTCTAATTTTTCAAGGCACAAAGAAGATCGACTAACATCTTTGTTTTGCCAATTTAGTGAGATTTAAATAATATTTTGATTAACATAATTGTACATATTAATGGAGTTCAGTGTGATATTTCAGCACACACATATGGCATGCACTGGTGAAATTGGAGTAATTAGCATTTTTGATAATACTAAAGCTCCTTTTGGTTTGGGTGAAGAGCTTAGATATCCTTTCCATGTGGATTCACTCCAAACACAAACAAGCACTTGTAACCATGTACACACACACACACACACACACACACACACATCATTCTTCAGAAGCACCAATCTGTTATACTCATTTCAAATGAACCAGTTTGACCAATTTTGATCTCTCCTTTCGTATGATTGAATGGTCACAGATGTTCTTCTGCCTTCCTGGGAAGAACCACCTTCCATTGAGTTGGGTTACTTTCATTAAGGGGAGTTACAACCAAGGGGTACAGTTTCAATGGGTAGATTATTCTTGGAGTGCACCTTTCAATGTCTTCAGGACTGGGGAGAGATCCTGCAAAGGGCCAGGCTAGACTCTCTGGCCAAGTGCATGCAAGAGCAGGTGGTGTCTCTGAATCCACATAGTGCACTGCCTTTCTAAAGCCACCCATGGGGCTGCACAGTTCCTGTTCCTCTTCTTTCAAATGTGACCTTCTTTTTATGAACCCTAGAGGACCTCCCTGGATGCTGGGCTCCCTGAATTTAACAATATTGCTGGGAGCATTGAATATACCATTTTGCGTCTTGATAATAATCAAGTACATAAATGTGAGTGATAAAGAATGTTTGAAAGAGGTAGCTCAGGTTTCTAAGCACTACTGACATAATACTTATATGATGGTGACAAATGTAAAGAGATTTAAAAGAGAAGAAACAGACCCCAGATAAACAGAAAGATGGAAAAAATGAGTCTTGAATAAGGAGTGTACAGTCTCTCAATAACCTACCTTAATTTTCAAAAATGTTCTGATTCTTGTGAGGTTTGAATTCCAAATTTGCAGATTTATTAAATGCTACATTCCACCCCCATAGTCTTATGTTCCTGGAGGTCTGGAATGAGTCTCAACCTCCTTTTTCAGCTCTAACAGAGTCTGAGACAATGCTGGGCCCATTAATAAGTACTGTTTGCTTTATTGTTTGTATGTGTTTTCTCCAGTTCCCTAGCAATAGAAAATAAATGATAGAGGACCTCATATGAAGATTTTATAGTAGGTAGAAGCTATCATTTTTCCTCGCTATATATTTCTATCTATCATTTATGTATGGTGTCCATGAGTAAGGGGAAGAGATGATTTGGGTCTCTTGGGGAGACTGGGATCTTGATACAAATACAGAGAGAGAGAGAGAGAGAGAGAGAGAGAGACAGAGAGAGACAGAGAAAGAGAGAGAGAGAGAAAGTGGGGCACTACCCTGATTCTGTTACTGACTTGACACAGATGTGACATTTAGATATAACACATTATCAATAGTACTATCTTTTCAAATAAAATTGAAGGTTTCGTTTTATTTTGAACACAATTTTGTTGGGTGGAATAAGGTAAATAATGATAAGGCAGAGAATCAATAGTAGAAAATGATACGAATAACAACTTACACAGGTCATTCAATTAATATATACAGCTATCAACTTCTGAGGATTGCATAGAATAAGATGCAAAATCAATGCATATTGATTTTGGGTGTACATTTAAGCGCCCTTCAGCAAATTCCAGAATCTTCAAAACATGGACCCTTATGTGCAGAACTATGCACTGTTGCTCTGAGAGATGCAGCTGAGGGGAAGTTAAATCTATGGACCGGCTCTCTCTGGGCAATGAGGAACCTGTTGCCTGGAAAGAGCCAGGGGGGTGGAGAATGGGTGGTTCTGCTGAGATAAAGTCACCACCCCCAAGCAAGGCAAACTAAAATTAAAATGAAATGTGAGCATCTAAGGAGATATGATTAACATAGGAGAGGCAACTTTATCAAAGACCTTTGTAATATAAGAGAAGGCGGTGGAAACTGCAGGTGATATTTATTAACAGCATTGCTTGTCAGTTTTAGCTTATCAGTAGCTGGGTTCCTGTGTTTTAACTGATAAGGAAAATGGGAGATTTTTTCAAGATTGGGTAGCTATTATATTTTGCATAAAGCTACTAGAGAAATTTTGTTTTAGAGTTCATGAATTCTCTGGGTAGGAAGGTGAGGAAGAAAGACCTGAAGTGCTACTGCAGACTGGCTGATGGTAAGTGCCTTCAGGATATTTCTCAAAACTACTTTTATTTCAAAGAGATTAGAGTTTCTTTTTTTTTTGTTTTTATTTTATTTATTTTTTTCTTAGATGGATATAGAGATACAATTGAGGTGGAAACAGAGATTAGAGTTTCAAATGCAAATTTAGGTTAAATAATAATTGCTATCATTTTTACTTGTGAGCAAAATTGTATAGCTAATAGGAAAACCAAATCAGATTGATGTAGTCCCTTGAAATCTTGTTTGTAAGACACAGAACTTAGGTCTAATGAATAGGAAAAGATCTAGTTGAGGGTAGGGAAGTATAGGGGCTTTGCAACATACATTTAGAACGATCATAGTCCAGAATTACTATTTCTGGAATCCACTGAAACCTGAAAGTAGTGTCTACTCAGATTGTGGAAAAGGAAAAAGAACTAAGGAAGTAAGGATCTGCTGGTCAAAAGGTGTGAGGGAGAGGCCTGAGAGTTTGGGGAAAAGGTTCTGTCCATCAGCAAGAAGGAGCTGTAGGAGTGATATGGGAGTGACAGTCATGTGGAGGTGGTAGGCGGGGGCCAGTCTATTTGGAAGGGTTAGGGAATGAACCAGTGATTAAGTTTGTGTTTTTCAACCTTGGTGCCTGCGTTGAATCTCTGATTGACAGCCTGGTCCTTCAGGCTCTGAAGTCTGCCCAACAGGGTGCTTAGGGCAAAGCATGGCAGAACTGGCACCAAATGCCTTACCCACTGAGTGCCAGTTTTTCTTTTCTTTTTTATTGATGGATTATAATTATACAAAAAGTGGGATTCATTATGCCATATTTGTACATACAAAGAACATAATTTAATCCATCTCATTCCCCAGTACTTTTCCTTTCCTTCCTCTTCTCCCTCATCCTTCTCTGTTTGTTCTACTTTATAGCTCACCCTTCCATTATTATTTTAATGAGTGCATTATAATTATATAAAGTTGAGATGCATTGTGGCCTATTTATACGTGGACCAGCATAATTTGGTAGATTTTGTTCCTCAGTGCTTCTCTATTGCCCTCCTTCTTCCCTGCCTCTCTATTCTCTTCCTCTACTCTATTAGTTACCCTTCTATTTTTTTTAAAGAGATAATCAGTTTTATTCAGTTTTTCATGTGGACTTTGTTGCTCGGATGCTTTGTTGTGTATGTGCTGAGGTTTGAACTCACGTACTCATGCGTGCCAGGCAAGTGCTGTAACCACTCAGCCACTGCTTCTGTTTTTTTTTAATTCCTTTTTCATTTCTTTTTTTTTCCCCCTAGTTCCCACATATGACAGAAAATATTTGACCCTCGACTTTCTGAGTCCGGCTTATCTCACTTAGCGCGAGATTTTCCAGTTCCATCATTTATCCATTTACCAACAAATGAAAACATTTTGTTCTTCTTTATGGCTGAGTTAAATTTCATCATAAATATAGACTTTTTTTTTATCCATGTGTCCTTTGACAGACACCTAGTCTGGTTCCATAACTTGGGTATTGTGAATTTCACTGGTATAAACAATAGGATGCACATTTCACTACGGTACACTGATTTTAGTTCTTTTGGATACCAAGGAGTGGGATAATTGGGTCATGTGATGGTTCCATTTCTAGTGTTTTGAGGATCTCTATAGTGCTTTCCACAGTGGTTGTAGTGATTTACAGTCTTACCAATAACATATTAGTGTACTTTCCCCCTCGCATCCTTGCCAGCAATAATTGTCATTTGTAATTTTAATGATTGCCATTCTAAGTGGAGTGAGATGAAATCTCAGTGTAATTTTGATTTGCATTTCTTTGATTGTGAAGGGTATGCAACATCTTTAAATAAATTTGTTTGCCATTTGAATTCCATCTTTTGAGAAATGTCTGTAAAGACCATTTGCCCATTTGCTGATTGGGTTATTTGGATTTTTGGTATTGGTTTTTGAGTTCTTTATATATTTTGGATGTTAAAGTCTTATCAAAGGAGTAGCTGGGAGTATTTTCTCCCACTCTGTAGGCTCATTGATGCTTTAGTTTCCTTTGTTGTGCAGAAGCTTTTTAATTTGAGGTCATCCCACTTTTTGATTCCTGGGGTTTTATTTCTTGAGCTTTAGGAAACTTATTAAAGTTAGTGCCTGTTCCAGTATGTTGGAATATAGATGCTGTTATTTTCTTCCAGCAGCTGCACATTATTTTTTGTTCTAATTCCTAGGTCTTTGATTTTTGTGCAGGGTGAGAGATACGGATCTAGATTCATTCTTTTACACGTGAATATCCAGTTTTCCCAGCACCATTTGCTAAAAAGGCTCTTTGCCATTGTATGTTTTTGGCACCTTTGTCAGGGATGAGAAGACTATAATTGTGTGGATTTGTCTCTGGGTCTCCTATTGGATTCCATTAATTTTCGTGTCTATTTTTATTCCAGTTCCATGCTGTTTTTGTTACTATCATCTGTAGTAGAATTTGAGGTCTGGTATTGTGACCCCAGCATTGCTTTTCCTGTTCAGGATTGTTTTGGCTATTCTATATCTTTTATTCGTCCATATGGATTTTAGGACTGTTTTCCCAGTTCTGTGAAGAATGTCATTGATGTTTTGAAGGGGATTGCTCTGAACCTATAGATTGCTTTCGGTAATATGGCCATTTTGACAATATTAATTCTGCCTGTGGAGGTATGCGTCTCTGTAGCTGCAGCCGCTGTCCTAGCAGATCTTCAACAAACTATTGATGAGTCATTGCCCCAAATCTCCTTGTGAACATTATTATCCCATTTTGGCTATTTCACAGATAGTGTTCAAGACAGAAAACTCTGGATTGATGGAGACCTCCACTTAATCCCACTCTTACGCTTATTTGCTGCATGAATGTAGGTCACTCCTCTAACTTTTAAAATTTTTGGTTTCTTTGCTTTTACTAATAGCATATTGATGCTCATATCAGGCTTGGAAGTTTATTTCTAAAGATCAAACAGATGTAAAGTGCTCACTTTGTACTGAGATAACAGTAACAATAATGTGAGACTTCATTATCGTAAATTTTTTCTTTTCCTGCTCTGGGAAACTTTATCTCTTGTCCTATAGACAGGCTGCTTGGCTGCTAATTCAAAAGTAACAGAATGCCCCTCAGAACATCTTGAATAGGCTGGTCAGGGGAGGAGGTTGGAACTAAAATATTTTCCTACCTGGTTGCCTGTGTGTGGGGTGTGGAGATGTGGCCCCGTAGCTCAAGTTATGAGTGTTTTGTTCTTGTCTGACTGGAGGGTCTTTGGTTTTTAGATGTGTGTTTTCCTGTAGGAGAATTCTTTAATCTATGTCCTTCAAAATACTTTTCCTGTGATCACGAAGGTCTGGATTTCTCTTTCCACTTTACATTTCAGAGTTGCCTCTGTGTTCAAAAGTACACACATGCAAAGGACAGAGCCTCAAAAGTTTGGAAAGCTTTAAGCCAGGTTTGACATCAACAGGAGAGACACAGTGCAGGAACTTCTCACCAGAGTTGATGCTAAACCTGTGTGTGTGTGTGTGTGTGTGTGTGTGTGTGTGTGTTCATGTGCACATGTTGTAGGGTCCCTCCCACTGTAGGGTGGAGGGAAAATTCCCTCTGGTCTGGAACAAAACTCTAACAGCGACCCAGGTCCAGATGCCAAGAAGAGAAATGTAAAGAACATTATGAACAGGGACTGAGGACTGGGCTCAGACACAGGGGAGAATATAGAAATGGGGTTATGATGGAGACCTGGAAAGGGATGGAGAGTCTCCAATTTGTCTGGAACACAATTTTCCTTAGCACATTTGCGATAAGGTAGCAGTAGCATATCAATAATCATCCATTGATACTCTGCTTCCGGCTAGCCCCCATGCCGCCATGAATCACATCCTGCTATTCTCATGGTAGTTATGTGAAGTAGGGAAGAAGCCAAGGTCTGATTGGCTCAGTTTCTGTGCATTCAACTCACGCTGCTGAGGGTGTTATGGGAACATGTGTGGTTGAGTGGAGTCCCCAGGACTGACTGTGAAGCCAGGTGTGACTGAGTCCCAGGTGAGACAACATGGTACCCTAAAGGAAAACGTGATGCCCACTAAACAGTAACTGCGCTTTGTAACCTATTCCCAAGATGGGTAGATAGTTTTGGATTTCAATAGCTGTAGACCCTGTCCATGACCACCTCCCATGCCTTTTGACAACTTCCTTAAACGTGATTGAGGAAGGGTGGGTGTCAGTTGCTGGTTTTGAGCCCATTCTTAGCCTTCCTCTCAGAAGCTTTGTAGTAGAAATGTGATACAGGGACCAAAGACTGAGTCCTTGAGGGCTGGAGAATCCGGTCTCTTAGCTCCCAGGATGGGAGTTCATGCCCAAGGGAGAGAAATGGGGTGAAATGGCTGCACCTGGGACTCTTGATCACTCTCCCTGCTCCTCAATCTTCCTGCTCATGCTGGGGACCAATCAGCATTTTCTAAAAGTCCTCTTCGCTGTGAGTCCTTAGTTGATCAGAAAATAGCACCCACCGTCGGGTGCATGATGGCTGTAGGAATTGCACAGCTATCTGAATGGTATCTGCATGTCTTCAGTACACCACATGAGCAGCAGCCCTACGCTCAAAAGGAAAGCACAGACCCTTGATGCCCAAGGTCAAAAGTGTCCTTGGGTTTTACTCCTTCATAGGAATATGGCCTGGAGGCAAAGACAGCAATCAGTTGTGAATTCCCTTAATTTTTTCCCTCTCTTTGAGTAGAACTGTAATTCATTCTAGGTTGCAATGT
Organism: Aplodontia rufa; assembly: GCA_004027875.1. Lineage (NCBI taxonomy): Eukaryota > Metazoa > Chordata > Mammalia > Rodentia > Aplodontiidae > Aplodontia > Aplodontia rufa. The sequence goes on along the minus strand of PVKS010021359.1, from coordinate 3,193 downwards.
TCAAATCTTTTATTTTATTTTTTAGCAGTGGTGTCTCAAATGGAACTGCTTAGTCCCCTGAGAAGTTTCATTTACATCATTCCAGATACAAACTCAAACTGAAAAGATCACAGAAATTATAGACTAGAGGAACTGTCTAGGAAACTAGCCCTTTGTGCAAAGTGAATATCTTTTTAAAATGTGATATACATTAAGATTTTTAAAATTAAGATGTTCTCAAATCATGGTGATCACACAAATGACTTTAGAATGGTTTGGGCTCCTGTTTTGATTGAGGCAGTATTTTGAGCAAATTAGAAGTTCAATGGAAGCAGGAAAATGTGGTTTTTCTGTTTTTTTTCTATCTTTCAGTTTCTGTTTGTTGTCAATCAGACATATGGTTTTGCCACAAATCTGTCAGTCAAATCTCTGGTTAATTTTCCCACCTCTTATTTTTACTTCCATCTTTATGATAAAAACATTCTTAAATTTGACATTCATATAAGCAAATGGATTCAATGAAATGAATGTACATTTAGAGATGAAATTAATCCTTGATTCATTTTTTTCATTCAAAATATATTTATTCCATAATTTTGCTATTGTAAATTGTGCTGCTATAAACAATGATGTATTGGTATTATGCTGAATTCATATCTTCTGGGAAAATACCCAGGAGTGGGATAACTGGGTAATATGGTGGTTCCATCCTAATTTTTTTTAAGAGATAGAGAGGGATAGAATGAGAGAGAGTGAAAGAGAGAATCAATTTTACTTACTTTTTCACCCAGCCTTTGTTTCTCTGACACATAGTCGTGTATGTGGTACTGGGGTTTGAACCTCTGAGCCACCGCTCCAGCCTCATCCCTAATTTTTTTTGAAAAGTCTCCATGCTCTGTTTTCCAGAGTGCTTGTAATTTGCAGTCCCACAAACAGTGTAAAAGGATTCCTTTTTCCCCCACACCTCCAGTATTTTTTGTTGTTTGTATTCTTGATCTTTGCCATTCTGACTGGGGTAAGGTAAAGTCTTAATGAAGTCTTATTTTGCATTTCCCTGATTACTAGAGACCCGGATGCCCATCACTGGATGAATGGATTGAGAAACTGTGATCTATCTATCTATCTATCTCGTGGAATTCTACCCAGCTATTAAAAATATGAAATTAAGGCCTTTTCTGGTAAATGGATAGAAATGGAGAAAATCATGCTAAGTAAAATTTGCCAAACCCCAAAACTCAAGGGATGGATATTTTCTCTCATATGTGGAAGCTTGAGTACAATATAGGAAAGAGTGAGAGAACAATACGTTTAAGAAGTGTAGACAATAGACTCATCAAACTTCACAGACTAGGGGTCAAGGGTATGGAGAGAGGAAGGGTTGGAGGGGAGGGAGGGTAGGGGAGGATACATGGTGTGTGCTTGTATGGAAGTGTAACAACAAATCCATTCAATATGGAAAACTATAATGAAAAATAAAATCTTGTTAAAAAATCAATTTATTTATCGATATATGTATTGGTTGGATATACAAGTGAACAATACAAATATACATGATGCATAAATCAAGGCTTCAGTAACGTTAGAAGGTTATAAATGCCATGGGGAAAGCATAGAAGGAAGATTGGAAGTGTGAGATTAGCTGGCTGGGTGTTATTGAGGGGACCTCAATAACGGGGTGGGAGTGAACCATACAGATGCCCAAAGGAAGAGAAGTCAAGATGGAGGATATAGCCAAAAGGAGCACTTGGAGATGGGAGCAGGGTTGGGGTGTTTAAACAATAGGGAGGGGGAAGGTGAATGTGTGTGGCAAGAAGGTGAGAAGCCCAGAGAGTCACACATCAGAGAGGTGAGTGACAGAAGACCATTCAGAGCCTTCTTTTTTTTAGCCTTTATTTGGGGGGCTCATGTTTCAGAGGTCTTAGTCCGTAGGATGCAAGCTCCATTCCTTGGGGATGGAGGTGAGGATGAACATCATGGCAGAAGAGCATGGGGAAAGAAGTGGCTCAAAGCATTTCCAGGAAGCAGAGGGAGAAACTCCACACCAGATACAAAATATATGCCCCAAAGGCATGTCCCACCTCCTCCAGCCACATCCTCCCAGTTACAGTTTTCAGTTAATCCCTATCAGGGTATTAATTCACTGATTGGTATAAGGGTCTCATAACCCAGTCATTTTACCTCAGCATTTCAGCATTGTCACATGTGAGCTTTTGGGGGGGACACTTTTCACCTAATTCATAACACATTCTGAGTATGCCCTCTACTGCAGGGCTACACCCCATTCCTAGCCTTCTTGATCTTATAAGCAATTTGGCTTTCACAGGGTGAAATGGGAGATTTGAGGAAAGGAGTAATTTGAAAGTTCTGCCCTGGCTTCTGCTTTAAAAATCAATTACAGGGGATTCAAGAAGGACCAGAGTCTGATCTGGTGGTCATTGCAAGAGATGGTGGTGGCCATGAGAAATGGTCATGGGTGAAGTCTCCAGTTGCTTGGAAAGCAGATTCACTGTGGTTTGCTGGTGGAGTAGGTGTGGTCAGTTGGGGGAAGAGAGGTATAAGAAAGCCTCCAAGGATTTCAACTTGTATGGTTGAAAAAACATGAGTAGCCATCCATCAATAAGAGAAGCACTGTTAGAAGAACGGATTTTGGTAGGGAGCACAGGAATCCTTAATGTGGAGACATCTGGAAAACAACAAGTGAAGGCACTAAGTCAGTACTGGGCACTGGGGTCTGAAGCTCAGGGTGAGAGCCTCTGTGGCAGGTTCAATGGCAGGCTGTGACCAGGATACGCATGGTGTTTAAAACCAGGAAATTGATACACAGCACGTGGGGAGAGAGTGTAGACAGAGAAGAAAAGAGGCTTGAGGACTGAATCTGGGAAAGAAGCCATGTGACGGAGAGCCCATGGGGTCCTGAGGACAGATGAGGGAGAAGTCACTCAACTTCGACAGAGACTGCTTATGGCTCACAGCAAGGTGAAGACAGGACTGGCAATTCTTTCTCCCTTTTTTTCTTTCTTTCTTTCTTTCTTTCTTTCTTTCTTTCTTTCTTTCTTTCTCTTTCTTTCTTTCTCTCTCTCTTTCTTTCTTTCTTTCTCCTTTCTTTCTTTCTTTCTTTCTTTCTTTCTCTTTATTTCTTTCTCTCTCTCTTTCTTTCTTTCTTCTTTCTTTCTCTCTCTCTCTTTCTTTCTTTCTTCTTTCTTTCCCTTTCTTT
>PVKS010021358.1:0-35364 GCA_004027875.1 Aplodontia rufa | reverse complement strand
CGTTGGTGACAGAGGGAGCCCAGGCTCGAGTTTGCAATAAAACGACCCTCGTGTGTTTGCATTGGATTTGGCTCCTTGGTGGTCTCTGGGGACTCGAGATCTGGGCATAACAGAGGCCCAACAAGGGACAGGATTACGTTGAGGCAAAGAGGCATAAAATCTAAGGAAACATTCACTCTCATCATCATTCTGGTGTCAGGTTGATCCTTGCAAGTGAATGCCTTCTTAAACTTTTTATCTTGGCAACCTCCCTTACTTCACCCTAGTCTCCAAGATGATCTTCTTTGGCTCTAACCAAGTCCTCAAAATTAACAGAAGAGGATGGAGGAAAACCCCAAGCACTGGTCTCTCTTGCTGGACTGCTCTTTTCAACACGTTGAGATTCTGAAACTATTCTCCCTTTGGCCTTTGCTCTCACACTCATTCTTTAGTTAGGGTCTGTGCAGGAAACAAACCATTCTGTAATTTAAGAAAAAAGGCATAGTGGTGCACACTGTAATCCAAGCAATTCAGGAGGCTGAGGCAGGAGGAGCACGAGTTCAAAGCCAGCCTCAGCAACTTAGTGAGACCCTGTCCAGAATAATACATAAAAAGGGCTAGGGATGTGACTTAGTGGTTAAGCACTCCTGGGTTCGATCCCTGGTACCAAAAAAAAAAAAAAAAAAAAAAGGCCCAGTTCACTCATTTGCAGCTTATCCCTCGGATGTTTCCCATACATACCACCTGCCAAACAGGACCATAGCTGCCTACACATGATTTATAAGAATGTCAATCATTTCCATATAGACAGACTGACTATAGCCTTCCCCCAAACCTCCAGCTGTCCAGTGTTTCTAAAGAGTTCCTAGAGTTGGACAATTCAAGTCCCACTCCTATGCCCAATCTATCTGTTTATATAGATTCCTTCATTCTCCTATGTCCTATTTACAGCCTCAGAAGATGAAGCATTTTTAACTATGTATAATCAAGGACTAGGGAAGGCATCCTATAAAGCCCCAATCTGGCTTCCAGATTGACCCTAAATCCTTTGATACAGCCAATGACAGACTTGGGACAGGACCCAAGAATCCTATACCCCCAAAGAGGGCTCTGGCCTCTCCTGTATCAAATAATCCTTTATTACATAGATTCCCACCTTCTGTAGGGGGCCTGCCATTTGGTGCTTTTTTCCTGGAACTATTATTTTATGCTCTACAAGTGACCTGTGCAAAAATCTAATGAAACCTGAGTTTACTGCTACATTGGACTAAAGCTCTGGTGACTATTTAAACTGAAATGTCTTTATAGCTCTGAATATTTCATGACAATAGAGTAGAACAATCAGCATAATATATTAATGGCTAATCACCCACCATAGGGGACCATACAGTGTCAGCCAAAAGGAAACTAGCTTCAAGGGATGAGTCTAATGTGGCCAAGTTCTGTTATATCCGTCTGGTTATTATTATTATTGTTGTTATTTATTTATTTTAAAGAGAGATGGAGAGAGAGGAAGGAGAGAATCAACTTTATTTTTTTTTCATCTGGCCTTTGTTTCTCCAACACTTAGTTGTGTATGTGATGCTGGGGTTCAAACCCAGGTCCTTGCACATGCCAGGCCAGTGTTCCAACTGCTGAGCCACTGCTCCAGCCCCTATTATTATCTTCTTAAACTGGGGATTAACCCAGAACTTTGAGCATGCTGAGCACTCTACCACTGAGCTACATTCCAGCCCCTTTACATTCATTCATTCATTTATTTATTCATTCATTCATCTATATTTATTTATGTATTGCAGTGTTGGGGTCTCATACATGCTAGGTAGATGCTCCACCACTGAGTCACATTCTCAGCCCCCTTTTCACTTTTTGTTTTGTAATAGGTTCTTGCTAAGTTGCCTAGGTCCTCGCTAAATTTCTGAGGATGGCTTTAAACTTGCAATCCTTCTGCCTCAACCTTCAAAGTCTCTGGGATTACTGGGGTGATCCACTGCGTCTGGCAATTCCTGCCCTTTTTTAAACAAATTATTTTGAGACAGGAACTTCCTAAGTTGCTGAGATTGGCCTGGAACTTGCAACCTTCTGCCTCAGCCTCCCCAGTCTCTGGGATCATAGGTGTGCACCGCCACGTCTGCCACATCCAGCTTCACTCAGTTTTTTTTTTTTTTTAAGAGAAGGACAATGAGAGAGAGAGAGAGAGAATCAATTTTTACTGAGTTTTTCACATGGCTGTCATTGCTCCAACACTTAGTTGTGTACGTGGGAGCTGGGGTTTGAACCTGTGTACTTGCGCATACCAGGCAAGTGCCGTAACCACCAAGCCACCGCTCCAGCCCCTTCACTCAGGTTTTTGACAAAACTTCTTTCATGACTCATCATGATATCCTTTGGTTCACTGAAGAGGGGTGCGGGGGGAAGGTCTGTGGTCATGGCCCAGGCTAGGCTAAGATGTAGCTTTCTCTAGCAGAGACATCATGGCAATCCTTGTAAGGAAAGAGATGAAATGAAGAAAATAAAGAAAAATCAAACTCTACTGAAACTCCAGTTTTAAACAGAAAACGTGAACCTTGATCCCCTCCTCCACCATTCCCTCACTATCTACAATATCTACCCCGGGCAGTAAGTGGCAGGTGGGTCCCAGACTCCACAGGACTCCCTTCTGCAGGTTTCTCCAGAATAAACCTGTGCTACTGTTGAGCCGCTGCTCTGCTCTTTCTTTATTTCCTTCATTTTGTCTCTTTCCTTACATAATGGTGCAGAAACCCGGGACAGGAAGATGGGGCCTTTACGCTCCCTCCAGTCCACCTCCTTCCAATTCTGCTTTACTCTTTGTGCATCCCTCTTTACTTCCTCTTCATGCAAGATTGGAGATTCTGAGCACCCTCCAAGTTCAGCACAGCTAAATGGCAGCTGGTTCACGACCCGAAGACAACCCTCTCCTAGGGTGAGATTTTTGCAGCCTTATGGCTAAGGGAACGGAGCAAGAGCTTTTCTGAACTCTTTATTGGTGTCCTCCGGAGACCTCATTCTTGTCTCTCCCCTCTGCTCCAGATCACAGACTTATTCCCCGTTTTGTTCCCACATGCAGCACCAGTAATACTGACCATCTCACCCAAGAGGTAAGATTCCAGGTCTCTTGCAGAGGCACCCTGCTAGATACTGTCTCAGTCCCTGACCTCATGGGTTCTCACCTTGGGATTGGAGTGGATGCCCACTCACTCCCAGGTGATCCGGCTCTGCCAACCAGGTGGCAAGAAGTAAAAGGAGGATGCTTTGTTTTCTCCTGTCACCTCTGTCACACCTCTCCTTTACTCAATGGCCTGAATTCAGAATTCAAGACCTTTGATCCCAAAATACTAATAGATCTTGATAACTTTCTACAACAAAATGGTAAATGGTCTGAACTGGGACCAGTGTATCAAGGTTCAGACCAAGGGTGGCTCCTCTGGGCCTTCCCTTGACCTCAGCCCAGTCTCTCTCTCTCCCTCTCTCTTACTCCCTAGCTCTCCCCACCACCTCTCCCTTTGGTGGCTCCAATAAGGAACATTCACATTGCTGGGCATCACATCTACCACCAGCCATAACCTGGGAGACTGACTCCCTCTGACTCTTCTAGATTCCTGGCTTTCTCTCCTCCAGAGTCTTTGGGGGCCCTCTTCCATCCATCTTGTCCAGCATGGGCCAGAGCCCACCAAAGTTTCCATGAGACACTTCCTTGGGGTACCTTCCCAAGCATATCCAGACACTGGGACAGTCATTGCCCTTTTCCCCTAAAGAGAGTCAAGGACCTCTTCAGGGGGAATTGAGGCAGGAGAGAGATTATCTGTAGGCAGGTAGAAATGGGGATCTTGGAGAATGAGATCCTACCACCCCAGACTAAAACCCTAGGCTAAAACCTTTTGTTTCTGGCTGCCTGAATGGAAGGCCCCACTCACGTGTAAGTGACCAACTCCTATTTTTGGCAGGAGTATCTTAACCAAACTCAAGGCCTCCATTTGTTTTAATAGCCCCCCACACTCCTTTATCCTCTCAGGCCTTTTCCTTCCCCTCTAACACCCCTGTCAGCTGAACTCCCTGAGGTGTCAGCAACAGTGTGGGATATCTCCAAGCCCACTGTGACCACCCACCAAATTCCTGTTAAAATTTCTCTACAAGAGGGGCTGGAGCAGTGGCTCAGTGGTTACGGCGCTTGCCTGGCATGCACAAGTACGCAAGTTCAAACCCCAGAACCATGTACACAACAAAGTCTCAGAGCAACGAAAGCCATGTGAAAAACTAAATAAAAATTGATTCTCTCTGTCTCTCTCTCTCTCACTGTCCCCTCTTTCTTTAAAAAAAAAAAAAATTCTGTACAAGAGCCTGCCTCCAGCTAAAGGGAGTTATCGTCTATCACCTCTCTGGCTGCTTCAATTATTACCAGGGAATCTTCTTCCCAGGAAGAATACTTAGGTCTGTTTACACACTAACTGGATTAAAAACTTGATATCATCCACTCAACTCATTACACCCCTTCAGAGTATGGAGTAATGGATATGGAAAATTACCAGAAGCCACTCATGTGAGCCAGACAGCAAAGCCCTTACTCACTGCTTCAAAATCTACTGACTTGAGCCCTTATCAGAATCTATTGACTTGGGCCCACCGTTATCAGAAAAATCACACTCTACTGAAATTCCTGTTTTAACCAGAAAACTCTAACCTTGGCCCTGTCCCCCCTCATTCCCTCTCTACCTACCCCAGGCTGTAAGCAGCAGGTGGCTCCCATACTCCATTGGGCCTCCCCTCCACAGGTTTCTCCTGAATAAACCTGTGCCACTGTTGAGCCACCACTCTCTTCTCTTTCTTTCCTTCATTTTGCCTCTTTCCTTACAATCCTGAGTTACCTTTCTATTACATAATTACATACCTGAAGTAATTAACTTATAAAGAGAATAGATTGGGGGCTAGAGCGGTGGCTCGGTGGTTACAGAGCTTGCCAGGCATGTGCGAGTACAAGGGTTCAAACCCCAGCACCACGTACACAACTAAGTGTCAGAGCAACGAAAGCCATGTGAAAAACTAAATAAAAATTGATTCTCTGTCTCTCTCTCACTGTCCGTCTCTCTTAGATTTCCTGTGGCTCGTGGTTTTGGAGCTTCCAGTCCTTCATTGGTCGCATTGCTTTGGGCCTGTCATGAGGCAGCACGTCACAGTGGGAGCACATGGCAGAGCAAAAGTCCTCACATCATGATCAGGAAGCAAAGAAAGAGAGGAAGGAAGGGGCCAGGGTCCCACAAGCCCCTTCAAGGCACACCCCTAATGACTTAAGACCTTCACAGTCCCCACCTCCTAAAGGTTCCACCATTTCTCAATTGGGCTTCCCTGGGGACAAAACCCTCACCATATGAACCTTTGGGGGACACATATCCAAACCATAACACCTCCCACATCTGCGGTTTCCCATGAAGTTTTGGTTACCTGTGTCAGTTGCAGCTCTAACTGTGCGGTGATGCCGATTTGGTGGAAGTCAGGTTCATGTGCCCTGGAGATGAGGAATGAAACCGAGGGACACCGAGGCAAGCATAGTAGACAGACTTTATTTGAAGAAAATAATAGAAAGCAGAGCATAGGGAAAAGAGCAGACTCCCCCAGAGCGGGAGAAGGAGACAGAGCCGAAGACGCAGCTAGGTTTGCCCTTTTTATAGGAAGCTCACCCTTCAATTGGTCATCCTCTCCCTTCCCGCACACCCAGGACAAGGACATGGGAAATACCGGTTGGGTCCAGCCTTGGGTTTGCGCCTCAGGCATCAATAGAAAGACTGTGGCTGCTGGCTTAGCAGAACCGAGTGTCTGCATCTGGACCCACCTTGCCAGACCCTTCTCAGGAGCATTAGGGGACGTCAAATTGATCTTAAAGGAAAAGAACTGGTTTTCCCTTGATTGACTGGAACATTCTAACTACTCTGACTGCCTAACCTTTTCCCCCTGTCTCAGGGGTCACATCATCATGAGAAGTACAATAAGATATTCTGAGAGAGCAAGAAAGAGCACATTCACATAACTTATTTTACAGTATAATGCTATAGACCGTTATAATTGTCCTATTTTATTATTACATTATTATTAATCTCTTATTGTATCTACATTACAAATTAAACTTTATGGGTATAAGCAAAAACAGAGCATACACAGGGTGCAGGACTATCTGTACTTCCAGGCACTCACTGAGTCTCTGAATGAATGAGTCCCCTGGTGATAAAGGAGGCTAGGGTGACTTCCCAGTTCTGACTTGGAACCCAAGGTGAAGTGATTAATAATGGACAGAAAAGAGGTAAATAGGATTAGTGTATTAGCAGGGATTAAGAGTGATATGAGAGAAGCCCTCAGGCATAAGCAGCTCTTTTCATCCAGTTGAGCCTCTTCCCTGCGCCTTTGGGCTGTGCTGTCAAAGCCATCCAGCAGTCAGGGATCTGTGTAAAGATCTGAAACCACTCTAGGAACTCTGGATATTCTGAGTGGAAAGAATTTGGTGCAAGAAGTCCAAAATTGCTGGAGGAGTGGGATAATTCCCCAGGTTCCTCGGAACTGACCAACATGTGATGCTGCCAGAGCAACCATTGACCCAAACTTGACCTTTCTTGTCATGTAATTATGAATTCACTGTTAAGGAAATTAAGAAACTATTGAAAATTTATGTTGAAAATAAAATAATACAAAGCCTATTTCATTCTGCATTAATTTTTCATGAAATTCTGGTTTTCAATTATCTTTTGTCATTTTGAGCTGCTGTAACCCTATGCGAGGGTGTTTATTTCATTACAACGTTATCAGAACTGGATCTTTACATTAAACAATTCTTTTTCTTGTTTTAAAATTGAGACAATATTATTTTAAGAAACCATTCTTAAATCATCTTAGAAGACATTCTGTCTAAGAAAATTCCAAAAGAAAAGTGAATGCCAGGAGCACAGACTGAGACAGAAAACATGTATTTTTCTTTAATTAAATGCTATTCACTGGGGCTGGAGCGGTGGCTCAGCGGTTACAGCGCTTGTGTAGCATGCTCAAGTACACGGGTTCAAACCCCAGCACCCACGTACAAAACTAAGTGTTGGAGCAACAAAAGCCATGTGAAAAATTCAACAAAAATTGATTCTCTCTCTCTCTCTCTCTCACTGTCCTTTCTTTAAAAAAAAATACTATTTATTGGGTGTGGTGCTGCATGCCTGTAATCCCAGCTACCTGGGAAGCTGAGGCAGGAGGATAGATACCAAGTTCAAGGTGGGCCTTAGCAATTAAGTGAGACTCTTCTCAAAATAAAAAGGGTTGGGGATATAACTCAGTGTCTCAAAATGAAAAGAGTTGGGGATGTAACTCAGTGGTAAAGTTCTCCTGGGTTCAATCCCTATCACCTACTCCCCTGAAGAGAGAGGGACAGAGAGAAAGAATCAACTTTATTTACTTTTTTCATCTGGATTTTATTTTTCTGATATTTAGTTGTATATGTGGTGCTTGGGTTTGAACCCCACATTAGGCAAGCAGTGTTACTGCTGAGCCACTACCCCAGCCCTGAAAAACTATATTCTTAAAAATTAACATTTTTCCCTTTCTCTTGAGTGGATAGCAGTATATTCTGTTCATTGTCTATTTGAGTTATCTCTTATTCATTGCTTATCTACTGAGGGTTTGTTTTTTTTTTAAAGAGAGAGAGAGAGTGAGAGAGAGAAAGAAAGAATCAATTTTATATTTTTTCATCTGGTTTTTGTTTTTCCAACACTTAGTTGTGTAAGTGGTGTTAGGGTTTGAACCTGGGTCAAGTGCTCTACTGCTGAACTACCTCTCCAACTGAAATAACAATTAAAAAAAAAGATTTACAGTGAATATAAATGTAAAAAAAAAATGAAAATTACAAAACTAGAATATTCCATTGTAATTGAATTAATTAGCACGAATAGGCTACATTGCAGAAGCCATGCAACAAAATTTTAATGACTACCACAATTTTAGTTCTTTAATGTGGGCTAGTGAAGCTTTTTTCAATTCAGTGATTCAAGGTATTCTTTTTACTTTTGTGGTGCTGGGGATGGAACCCAGGTCTATGAGCATGTTAGACAAGCACTGTACCACTGGAGCAGCATCCCCAGTCTTCAGGGTATTCTTTCTCTTTATTTATTATTGTGGTACTGGAGATTGAACCCAGGGGCACTTAACCACTGCACCATACCTCAGCCCTCTTTATTTTGAGACAGGTCTCACTAAGTTGCTTAGGGTCCCCCTAAGTTGCTGAGGCTGGCTTTGAACTTGGAATCCTTCTGCCTCAGCATCCAGAGCCATTGGGAATACAGACATATGCCACCACACCCAGCACTTTATATCTTTTTTAAGAGACAGGGTCTTGGCCTGGAGCTGAGCTGACCTACTCAACAGCTGTTTGGGACTCCAGGCTTTTGGTCTTGGGCCAGCTGGTGCTCCCAGGACTCCCACCTCTGAGGTCCTTGCTCAGAGCTGAGCCAACATGCCCAGCAGCTTCTCAGGACCCCAGGGAACCTCAATTCAGAGAAAATGAGGAATCAAACTAGGAAAGGTTCACCTCAAACCCACAATTCCCCTACCAAGGAGTCTGCTGACAGGGAGTGGGATGAAAACCTAGAAAAATTTTCAACAATCTGATAACTAAAAGGAACAATGAGCTAAAAGAAATGTAATGAAGGGACTAAGTGAGAAAACTCAAGCGATGAAAAACTCTATTATCAAAGAAATAGACATACTGAAAAAGAAAGTAATAGAGCTAAAATTTGCAGTCAATCACATCAGGGGAACGATGGAAGAATTTAACAATAGACTAACTGCTATAGAAAACAGAACCACAGCTCTGAAGAAAGGGCCTCCAACAATGAGGATAGGATGAGTAAACTTGAGCACATGGATGACAAAAAGAAAAAAAAAAACCTCACAGTATGAGCAGAATTTACAAAATGTCTGGGATGAAATCAGAAGAAACAATATAAGAGTAATTGGGATACAAGAAGAAATTGAAACACAAATGAATGGCATAAAGAATAAAGAATATTTTTAACAAAGGAGTTATAGAAATTTTTTCCCTTATTAGACTAGAGTCAGATGTGCTCATTCAGGAAGCTTATATGACACCCAATAGGCCTAATCAAATGAGAAGCTCACTGACACATCACATTCAAAATGTATAACAGGGAAATCAAGGAAAGAATATTTCAAGTTGCAAGAGAGAAATGCCAAATCACATTGAGGGAAACCAATAAAGATCACCTCTGACTTTTCAGCTCAGACCCTAGAAGCAAGAAGATCATGGAAGGAGATATTTCAATCTCTGAAATGACTACCACCTATGACCAAGAATATTATACCCAGCAAAACTCAACTTCACATTTGAAGGGGAAATAAGAATATTTCATGATAAGATCAAACTTGCAGCATTCATGAACAGAAAGACAGCATTACAAAGAATTCTCAAAGATAAACTATGGATAGAACAAACAAACAATCCTCCAAATTCTCAAATAGAGGAAATTCAATAAAATACAAAATACAGACTATTGAAAGACAATTAAGACAGAACAGAACTCACTAATAAAACAGGATGACTATGAACCACAACCACATTCTAACATTGAATGTGAATGGTCTCAACGCACCAATTAAAAGACAGATCAAATAACAAAATCCAACAATATGCTGCTGATAGGAGTCACATCTTACAGCCAAAGACATCCACAGATTGAGGGTGAAAGGATGGAGAAAAAAAAATCTACCAGGCTTATGGCCCAAGAAAGCAAGCTGGTGTTGCAATCCTTATATTTGACAAAGTAGATTACAACTATGAACTAATCAGAAGAAACAAAGACGGCTACTACATAATAGTAAACAGAGCAATACATTAGGAAGCTATAACCATACTAAATCTCTACAATTCAAACATGAATGCTCCCAAGTATGTGGAAAATATACTCCAGGACCCCAACATAATAATACTGGGAGACTTTATTACTCCTTAATCACCAATAGACAGATCATCAAAGCAAAAATAAATACATCTCCAACCTAAACAACACCATAAGTCAAATACTTAATAGACATCTATAGAATATTCCACCACAAGTTGGCTGAATATACCTTCTTCTCAGCAGCTCATGGTTTCTTCTCCAAAACTGATCAAATTCTAATTTTCAAAGGAAATCTCAGCAAATTAAAAAACTAGAAATTATTCCATGTATACTACCTGACCATGGTGCCATGATTCTAACAATTAACAGCAAAAATTATAACAGCAAATACACATATACATGGAGATTGAATAATACCCTATAAATGAAGAATGGATCCAAGAAGACATGAGAGCAGAAATGAATAATTTTATGGAAGCAAATGAGAATGAAGACACAACATATATAACCTCTGGGACACCATGAAAGTGTTTTCAAGGGGAAAATTCAGAGCACTAAGTGCCTACATTAAAAATCAGGAGAGATCTTGAATTAATAAGCTTATGCTCCTCCTCAAACCCTTACAAAAGGAAGAACAATCTAAGCCCAAACCCAGCAGAAGGCAGGAAAGAATCAAGATCAGAGCTGAAATCAACAAATTCAAGAACAAAAAAACAATAAAAATTATTAATGATACAAAGAGCCGGTTCTTTGAAAAACTAAATACAATTGATAGAACCCTAACCAATCTCACTAAAAGAAGGAAATAATTGAAGCAAATCAACAAAATAACCTATGAAAAGGGAGAGATCATCACTGACCACACAGAAATTCAACAGATTATCAGAACATATTTTGAAAAAGTATACTCTTCTAAATGAGATAATCGGGAAGACATGGACAAATTTATACACATACAACATCCCCACATTGATGCAAGATGATATTGAAAGTATAAACAGCCCAATAACAGGCACCAAAATCCATATAGCAATTAAAAGCCTTCCAAAGAAGAAAAGCCGGGACCTGATGGATTCCCCACTGAGTTTCACCACACCTACGAGGAGGGGCTAACACCTCTCCTTATTAAGCCATTATAAGAAATTGAAAAGGAGGGAATTCTCCCAAACACTTTTTATGAGGCAACCATAAATCTGACACCAACACCCCAACAAAGACACATCAAAAAAAGAAAACTACGGACCCATATCCCTCATGAACATCGACACAAAAAATCCTTAACAAAGTTCTAGCAAACCACATTCAAAAACACATCAAGAAGATAATTCACCATGATCAGGTGGGCTTCGTTCCAGGAATACAAGGTTTGTTCAACATACGCAAATACATAAATGTGATTCATCATATGAAAACCATATGATCAGCAAAAAAGATGTAGAAAAACCCTTCAGTAAAATCCAGCACCCATTTATGCTAAAATATCTAGAGATGGTTGGGATCCAAGGAACTTATCTTAACTATGTAAAAGCCATATATGATAAACCCTAGCTGGTATAGTACTAAATGAAGAAAAGTTCAAAGTATTTCCACTAAACTCAGGAATAAGACAAGGACAAACTCTCTCACCACTTCTATTCAATATAGTTCTTGAGACCCCTAGCAGAGCAATCAGGCAAGAGAAGGAAATCAAAGGGATAAGAATAGGAAGAGAGGTCAAGCTATTCCTTTCTGCTGATGACATGATCCTATATCTGGAAGATCAAAAAAACTACCAGAAAACTGCTTGAGGTTATAAACAGATTTAGCATAGTGGCAGGCTACAAGATCAACACTCATAAATCAATAGCTTTCCTATATGCTAAAAATAATAGGGCTTAAAAAGAAATCAGGAAATAGGTCTCATTCACAATATCCTCAAAAAGAATAAAATACTTGGGAATTAATCTAACAAGGGAAGTAAAAGACCTCTACAGTGAAAATTACCGAGCATTGAAGAAAGAAATTGAAGAAGACCTGAGAAGATGGAAAGATGTTCCACGTTCTTGGTTAGGCAGAAATAGTATAATTGCTAAGTTGCTGAGGCTGTCTTTGAAATTGTAATCCTCCTGCCTTAGTCCCTGGAATCACTGGGATTACAGAGATGTGCCAATGCTGGTGGCAGTAAGAGTGATTTTTTATTGAAATATGGACATTTGGTCATGATGCTGTAAGACTTTAAGATTATTTCAATCTTCCGTTTTAGTAGACCTCTTCTGGTGTTGTAGTGGGGAGAGAGAAGTACCACTTTTTTATTGCAATGGAAGTCTGGGTTCTCCTCCCAGCCTCTGCTCACACCCAGGCTGGAAAAGGGGCTCTTAGTTATAGCTGGTGTAGGGAGACTACAGGATTCTCACTGGGCTTCTGCTGATAAAACCCTAGTTGGGTGATTTGAGGTGCAGGTACTGCTCCCCATGTGGCCTCATTATCACTGGGAGTGGCGAAAGTTCTAACTCTCCACTTGGTGTTCATGGTCACCACCCTAGCAAAGAAGGGCAGGGACACCTTGTTTTCTCTAGATGGGAAGAATGGGAGTCCAGTTCCCCAGATGGTCTCCATGGACTCTGGAGTGAGATAATGAGCTTATTTATGCCCAGTGAGAGTCCCAGCTTCCTACTGGGCCCTCTCTGAGAGCACTCTAGGAGAGAGAGTTTGGGGTACCACATGACAGCCTGGTGAGGGCAGAAGTCCAGGCTCTCCACCCAGCCTTTGGTGGCAGGAGTGACCAAGACTGTTGTTTTTCTTTGGTGTTGTATGGTTAGAAGAGTTGTCTAAAAGTTTTGTCTTGCTAGGATGCCACTTTCCTGGTCCCTTGGCTAGAGAGAGTGGACTTCTTTCTTTGGACCTTTTTTTCTTTTTTGGCACCAGGGATTGAACCCAGGGATACTTAGTCACTGAGCCACATCCCCAGCCTTTTTAAATTTTTATTTTATTTTTTATTTTTTTGAGACAGGGTTTTGTTAAGTTGCTTAGGGCCTCAGTTGCTGAAGCTGGCTTTGAATTTGTGATCCTTTTGCCTCAGCCTCCTGAGTTGCTGGGATTACAGGTGTAGACCAGCATGCCCAGCCAAAAAAAATTAATGTAAATTTTATATGATAAGGGAGTCTTCAAAGATAAGATCCAAAAGCAGGGGAACCCATATTATTTTATGCTTATGTTTGGTGGACAGTTGTGGGGAAGTATGATTGGACAAAGCAGATATAACCTATTGGTAATAAACTGGGGGATACCTATGTAGCAAGGCTTTTTCAGTCTTCTCTGTGTCCCTGTGCCTTCAGGAGTTAAGAACACTCCTCTCCTCTGTGTAGGCAGGGCATCTCTCGTATGAGGCTTAGAAAGTCTTCACTAGGTTTTATGACCTCCTTTGAGGAAAAGGGCAGAGCAAGGTCAAAGTGACCTTCCTGCTTCTGCTGTTTTTTCAAATTCCTTCAGTTTAAAATACACAGAATGCAAAGGAGCCTTATTTTGGGGGTAGCATAGACCAAAACGTATCAAGGAAAATTACCAGGAGATTAAAAACATATGTGATAGTTTGTTTATATGGATAAAATGTGTTTCTCAGTCTCCAGAGCAATAAAACTCTACTAGAGAAAGAATTTGAATGGATTCTATTCTCCTTTCTGGGAAGAGAGCCACTCTGATTACAAGATATGTGTATCTTTAATACTGGGATTGAACCCAGTCACCCTATCACTGAGTTACACCTCCAGACCCTTTAAAAAAATTTTTTTTTAAAGAGAGAGGGACAGTGAGAGAGACAGAGAAAGAGAGAAACAACTTTATTAAGTTTTTCACATGGCCTTCGTTGCTCCAACACTTAGTTGCGTACGTGGTGCTGGGGTTTGAACCTGGGTCCTCGTGCTTGCCAGGCAAGTGCCGAAACCGTTGAGCCACCGCTCCAGCCCCCCCCTTTTAAAAATTTTTATTTTGAGACAGGGTCTTGCTAAGTTGCCTAATCTGACCTTGAACTTTCCATCCTCCTGCATAACTGTGTCTGGCTATCCTGAATTTAATTTTAAGTGTGAATGTATACAGTAACCTGAGGAAGTCATACAAGCTACTGAAAGTGGTTTTATGATTTGTATAAATTTGGAAGAGGGTTGGAGATGTAGCTCAATTTTAGAGTGCTTGCCCAGCATGTGTGAAGCCTTGGGTTTGATCCAACATCTCCCAAAATTCTTCTGCTGGATTCGAACCAGAACCACATATACAAATAAGGGGAGGAAGAACAAAAACCAGATGAGAAAATAAAAATCAAATTAATTCTTTCTTTTGCTCTCTTTTTAAAAAAATTTTAAAAATGAAAACAGGTCTGGAGATGTGGCTCAGTGGTTAAGTGCCCCTGGGTTCAATCCATGATAGATAATTAATTAATTAATTAAAATTGGAAACACCCGTTTATGCAGTCTATCACTACCTTCAATTACTTAATTTCAATTAAGTTTAAAATTTATTTTAACTTTGCCTTTCTCATTAATAATTGGCTCATCCTGTAAGTTTTATGAAAAATGTTCTTTTCTATAGAAGGCACTCATCTTTAAATTTCATTTCTATTCCTAAACCTATAACTATTTACTTTACAATTTTGTGGCCATATTCAAAATAGGAGACTCCAAACTCTTTAGAAAATTCTAATGTGTTTTATTGCAATGTCCATGTGGGTACGGTTTTATATTGCAAATATTTAATGATAAACTATACTGCCTTAGTTGGCAGTTCTATCCCTCTGAGCAACCATCAACAAAGAAAGTCTGTTTTTAATTGCTGATTTTTAAACACTGAGCTGCTAATGCCTACATATCAAACGATCTATCCAGAACTTTTAATTAAATGCACATTCAAAATTGGTTGCAATTGTAGAGACTGGCCCTTTAGGAGATGAGCAGGAATGACATAGGTGGGCATAGCTGTACAGGTGGGACAGAGTGGCTTGTGTAGATGTGCAGGAATAGAGGCAGACAGGTGGGGGGCGGATGTGCATTTGCACCCGGTAGACTGAGGATCTGGAGGCTCTGGTATGAGCAGTGCTGGTGACAGCTCTCCTAGGACAGATTCTGCTGGAAATTATCCTCCCCAAGATCCTCTGCCAACCCATTCTCAGCCCCACTCCCTGTTGGACAGTTACTCCCAGGGATTCTTCTACCTTATTCAGAAGAGGGCAGGTAGGACCGCCACTCTTCTTCCCGTCCGGGCTGCCAGGGGTGAGGGGTCAGGCGGTGCCCTTGGTGGAGATCTAGGGGCGGGCGGCGTCTCGCAGAGGACGAGCGCCCAGTTGCTGGTGCGGTTCAGTGGGCGACTGTGTG
Organism: Aplodontia rufa; assembly: GCA_004027875.1. Classification (NCBI taxonomy): domain Eukaryota; kingdom Metazoa; phylum Chordata; class Mammalia; order Rodentia; family Aplodontiidae; genus Aplodontia; species Aplodontia rufa. Next base: position 20,147 of record PVKS010021358.1, on the reverse strand, counting down.
GGAGGCTAGAGGACAGCCTGCGTGAGCCGGGTCTGGCCACCAGTGGACTCGACGAGGGCGGGTCATCAACCAGCTGGGGAGACTTCCAGCTGCTTGGCCCAGGCTGCTCCTTTCCCGCCCCTTAGGCTGCTCTGGTCTGCCCGCTCCTATCTGCTCCCGGTGCCCGACGACCCACGGGGGACGGCGTCATTGTTCCAGTACCGCAGTCTCGGTTGACCCAGAAAGGGCGGCGCTCGGTGCACATGCAGGTGCGAGGCTGAGTCCTCGGGGATGCAAGGACATGTCCCCGCCGTGTGGGCACCAAGGTCCACGACCTCCGAGGCCATCCCGCCTCCGTGCACCACAGTGGGGACGCGCCTCTGTCGGGTGTTCTGGGGCCCCCAGTCCCAGCGGAATTGGCCTCATGTCCCCAACCTCCAATCCCCGCAAAGAGCGATTAGGGAGCAACTCGCTCCTCCAGCTCGCTGGAGTAGCGCAACTCATGCCACATCTGCCTGCCCTGGTGTCCGAAGTCCACAGGGGCTGAAGGTTTTAACCTTGAGTTACTCTCAATGCTGGGCTCTGTGGCACCCAGAGTCTCCAAGTAGGAAGGCCTGGGACACTTGGATACCCTTGGGTGCCCTTGTGATGCAGAGAGAGGTGCAGAAGTAATTTGAACCTGGCACTAATGCAGTACCTCCTTTATTCCTGGGCTTGCAGTGGGGTGCCTTGTAGTCCTGTGGTAACAGCTAGGCAGAAAAAACTCTCCTTGGGCTCTTAGAGAAAGCCCCAGGTCCGCTTGATTTGGAAGGGGGTGTCTAAGAATTCCTGCTTTCCTACGCTGTCCGCAGAAGGTGGCTTTGCAGCCAGTCTGAGATTTTCAACATGTTTTGCAAAGCCCTGGGTGATGTTTCAAAGCACAAAGAACAAAGGCACTAGTGTAGGGGTGTGAAGCCCAGGTATATTAAGTGTACAGAGTTGGTTGACTCATTGAAGAGTGAGTCAGTTGATGGCCAATGACAGGTCCCCTAAGAAAGGGGCCCAGGCCAGGGTGAAAGGGTGGACAAAGAAGGGGTTATTTTGCAATTTAATAGGGTATGAATTACACCCATTTTTTTCATCAGCACACACACACAAAGTTATTGTTATGAAACTAGATTCTCTGCTTCTAGTGGCTGCTGGGTTCTGCCTAATTTTCAGGCCTCTACAGCAGAGGAAAGCCTGTTGTAGTGTTAGCAGCTGGCAAAGCCAAAGTCTTTTCTACTACTTCCGAGTGGCATATTATAGGTCTTAATAGAGGGCTGTGCCCTCCAGTGTTGCAGCAGACCTCAGCAGCTCACCCTCAATTTCTTTCCATTTTCTTGTCTTCAAATTCAAAGAATGAAATCCACGGATGAAGAAGAGCAAGTGTAAAAGAGTAGGATTTATTAGGGTGAGAAGAACAAGGAAAGAGACAGAGCTCCTGCAGGGTGAGAGGGGAACTACTTGGGGTTGCCCTTTAAGTGTACCAGTCTACCAGTTAATATAGCTACTGGGTAGGGGCCTTGGTCAATATCTGTGCTAATTAGGTCTTGGAAAAGCAGGAGGCTATTGTTTTGGCCACGGAGGAGTTGCCTGTAATGTTTGGAATGCTTCTACAAGTTAACTTGGGGGAGGGGGGAGCTGGACAGTGACTCAGAGGTTGGAGCCCCTGCCTGGCATGCGCCAAGTCTGAGGACCAGTGTTCAAACCACAGTATTACATTCATAACTGTCAGAGAAACAAAAACCAGATGAATAATTAAAAATAAAAAGGGCTAGGTATGTGGTTCAGTGGTTAAGCGCCCCTGGGCTTAATCCTGGCATGTGCATGCCTTGGATGCACACGCACGCACACACACACACACACAAAACTTAATTGGGATTCATTAACTATTCTGTGTTTTTCAATATTATGCAAAGGAGGGAAATTGCTCAGACTTTTTAAGAGAGAGGGACAGAGAGAGAGAAAGAGAATCAATTTTATTTTAGTTTTTCACATGGCCTTCGTTGCTCCGATACTTTGTTGTGTACATGGTGCTGGGGTTTGAACTCATATATTCATGCACGCCAGCCAAGCGCCTTAACAGCTGGGCCACCGCTCCAGCTCCCAATTGCTCAGACTTTTAATAGTTGCTTTTCTATTTCTAATACATTCAAAGATCACCAAAAAGCTTGCCAAGTGGCACCAAGTTATTTGGACCCACTACAGTAAGGGTCAACACCACTTTGACAGAATATTAGTAGTATCATAATCAGGAGTTTGGGGGTCATGATTTTATTTCTGTAATTTTTTTTTTTTTAAAGAGAGAGGGACAATGAGAGAGACAGAGAAAGAGAGAAACAACTTTATTTAGTTTTTTCACATGGCCTTCGTTGTTCCAACACTTAGTTGTGGTGCTGGGGTGTGAACCCGGATCCTCGTGCTTGCCAAGCAAGCACCGAAACCGCTGAGCCACCGCTCCAGCCCATATTTTTGTAAGTTTTGTTGTTTTGTTTTTGTTTGTTTATAAGTCTTCTCCAAAAAAAGAGGCCAAACGGAAGCCTGAAGGAGCCGCTCCCAACATTTCTATGAAGCAAATGGCGTTAGGAGTGGCCTGTAATGGAAGTTGTAGAGTGTATTAGATGTCTTCCTCACCAGAACAAAGAATTCATTTGGCCGGTGCTAAGAGGGTGACAGATTTCAGGTCCCTCTCTAGGAATTGCTGTTAGCTGAAGAAACCTACCTCACCCAAAGTCTTGTGGTTCTCCACGGCAGTTCCAGTTTGCATCCAATGACTGAGGGATGTGAATGTATTAAGGCCCAGTAACCCTGGTCTGGGCCATTTCTGACACTCGTTTCAGAGGTCCTCAGGGACTGGGAGGCTCTTGGTGTGAGCTCCCTATTGTTTGGTCTCTCCCTTTGCCTGATGATGCTTTGTTTGCTTTCCCACGGGAGAGAATAGTACAACAATAAACTTCTTGATTAGGAGATAATAGAGATTCGGGGTAGGGGGTGGTTTGAGATGAGGCCAGATTCTCTGCTCCCACTGGCAAATGGAGTCTGGGCCACTACAGATTTCAGCAGCCAAAATAGCCGGCTTCTAGTGTTTGCAGCTATTCCCAGCTAAAACTGGGAATTTGGGCTGGCTGCAAGTTTCTGAGGCTGAAATAGTGTTAGCAGCTCTCCAGCTAAAGGCTGGGTATTGCAGCTCTTGTTGTGGTGGAAATTCACCCTGAGAATTTGGCACCAATCTTCTGGGTTCTTGTCTCACGAATTTGAAGAATAAAATCACGGACAACCACAGAAAGGGGAGTAAAAGGAGTAGGATTTATTTAAGGAAGAAGAGCAGAGACTCAGCAAGGTGGAGGGGCACCTGGAAGCAGGACACTGTCTAATGGAGGTCAGGCAAGGGGTTATATTGATTTGGGGTGTGAGCATAATTAACATTCATGCAAAGCAGGCATTGAGAAATGCATCTACATCATTGGTTGAAATCTATGCAAAGCAGGATTGAAACTTGGTACCAAATTCATTGGTTAAAATCTATGCAAAACAGGTAGCAATTGTTTCCAAGTTCCCATCTGTGACCACCCCCACTTCTTAGTTTTCTCACCTCAGGGACAAAGGAGTTGCTCCCACAGGGGAGCCTCATGGTCATTTGCATATGAAGGCCCTGAGTATGCCCTGTCAATCACTCTTTACCGGTTAGCTCTTGATGGGGCCTTTGTCCTGACTACCTAGCCTTTTTACTATCTCTCCTAAAACTGTCTCAATAGTACAATAATAAACTTCCTGATTAGGAGAATCCAATGGCCATCTCAGGGAATAGGGAATAAAAAAGATTGGAAAGAAAATGGCAAACATGGAAGATAAAGAAGATCCAAAGTAGAAAACCTGAAAGGAACTTTTAAGTGTGGGGATTGAGTAATACTGACAGGGTTCAGGAGATGCTACCCCAAAATATGGGACCTTAGCATTTGAGAAAACAGCAGAAGTCGGAGTGACTTTCTCCTGCTGATCTCCCCTGAAACAGTAAAATAATTCTCTGATCTTCCTCTCAAGCTAATGTTTTCTCTATACCGACAGTAAAAGCTCAGAATACAGAGATACCAAGAATAACAAACAGGACTTGCTAAGTTTCCCCAGTTTGTTACCATTAGGTCACACTCTTTTCTTTTTTAAGAGAGAGAGACAGAGAGGAAGAACCAATTCTATTTATTTATTCATCTGGTTTTTGTTTTTCTGACATTTATTTGTGTATGTGATGCTGGTGTTTGAACCTGGGTCCTTCTGATGCGGGGTTTTTGAGATGAGGCCAGATTCTCTGCTCCCGCTGGTGAATGTAGTCTGAGCCTTTACAGACTCTAGCAGCCAAAACAGCACGCTTTTAGTGTTTGCAGCCATTCCCAGTTAAAACTGGGAATTTGGGCTGGCTGCAGGTGTCTGCAGCCGAAAGTGTTAGCAGCTCCCCAGCTAAAAGCTGGGTGTTGCAGCCCTTGGTGTGGTGGAAATTCATCCCGGGAATTCGGTGGCAATCTCCTGGGTTCTTGTCTCGCGAATTTGAAGAATAAAATCCACGGACAACCACGGAAGGAGGAGTAAAAGGAGTAGGATTTATTTAGGAAGAAGAGCAGACTCCGCAAAGCGGAGGGGTACCTGGAAGCAGGACACTGTCTAATGGAGGTTAGGCCAGAGGTTATATTGATTTGGGGTGTGAGCATAATTAACATTCATGCAAAGCAGGCATTGAGAAATGCATCAACCCCATTGGTTAAAATCTATGTAAAACAGGCATTGAAACTGGTCAAGATCACCATTGGTTAAAACAAAAGGTGGCAAATACTTCCTAGTATTCACCTGTGACCATCCCCATCTTAGGGACTAGAGTGAGCCTCAAGGTCTTTTTGCATTTGAATGCCCTGAGCATACCCTGTCAATCACTCTCTGCCTCTGCCAGCTAGCTCTTGATAGGGGCCCTCTGTCCTGACTACCTAGCCATTTCACTGTCTCGCCTAAACTGTCTCACTTCCACATGCCAGGCAAACACTCCAACCATTGAGCCACCGTTCCAGCTCCAGGTCACACCCTTTTGTCCTTCAACCACACTTCTGCACAACTGCCCATAAAAAGTTTTCCTGTCTTCTAAAGTATTCATTTCCTTACTTCCCACTCTCCATTCCTCCTTTCCTTTCTTCTCCCTTCCTTTCTCCTTCCCTTCTTCCCTCCTTCCTTCATCTTTCATCATTTTTTTTCTTGAGACAAGGTCTTGCTAAATGGCTTAGAATCTTGCTAAATTACTCAGGCTGGCTTTGAACTTGCAATCCTCCTCCCTCAGCCTCCCAAATTCCCAGGATTAAGGTTGTGCACCATGGCATCTACATCATTGGTTGAAACCTATGCAAAACAGGCATTGAAACATAGTGCCAAAGTCATTGGTTAAAATCTATGTAAAACAGGCACATTCAGTGACAAGTGCAATTAGACAAGTTCCATTTTAATATTCTTTATTCAACACAGCACTCAATGGTATTAATATCACAGTTCTCAAGGGATGTCACGCTATAGATCACACTCTCCTATATTCTTATCTTATTTAGTCACGGCACAGACATAGTATAATCTAATAATTACACACCACTTATAGGCTATTCTTATTGCAATAACAAGCTCAAGGCAATAGGTAAGGAAGAATAAACTCATAATCCTCTCACCAGCAGCGGTGTGATGTCCATGGTTACTAGCAGAATGCACGCAGAGTTGTTGGGCAGGTCAGGCGCTCCCCAGGCGGAGCCGAGGTTGCTGGGTTCTACATGGAGAGCTGCTTCAGACTCTGGCACGGAGTTGCTGGTTTGATGACAGGTCAAACGGGTTGCTTGCGAGGGGATGGAGAGGACGGTTGCTTGCGAGGGGATGGAGAGGAGGCATGCAATGGGTGTAAGGACCAATGTCAAAACGCCTCCATTGTGGAGCATGTCTCATCTTCCTCGGTTGCAGGCCTTGGTTTTTATCCTCTTTTTCGTGAGGTTTGGGCCAGAGTTTGCACTTTCTCATTAATATGCATTTTTTGGTAACACCTCCTCATTGGTATGGATTTTTGGTTAGAGATAAGGGTCCTGGCCAAAGAAATTTCAGGCACATTCCAGGAATTACCTTACAGCTGTTTATCTGCTGTGCGTTTACTGCTATCTGGTACAATGCAGGAGCTGTGACTTGGGCTGAGTTGCTTCAGTGTGATTTGCGTTTTAGAAGCTTGCTCTGTGTACTAGACTATGTCTCTGTCCACTCTGGACAGGCATAAAGATTATAAGAAAAAAGTAAAACCTTTTGTTTTGTAGATGACATGATTGTATATGTAGAAAACCCCGGAAGAATCCACAAGCCCATTACTAGAAACAATAAGTGAATTTGGCAAGGTTGCAGGATACAGAATCAAGATGCCAAAGAAATTGTATTTTTACTAACAAGTAATTTGTGAATAAATTAAAGCCATACCATTTAAAATAGCAAAAAAGGAACTCCTAGAATAATTTTTAACAAGAATTATGCAAAACTTCTATATTAAAAATAAGACCTTCCTGGCTGAATAGATGCTCCATTCTTGTCTCTGCCACAGAGACAAACCAGGGCAGCAAAGAAAGGACTACATTTTAAAAAGAGTGACTGAGAATTCTGGAACACAGCGAGGGAGCGACGGGAACCCTGAATAGCATGCAGACTTGGAAAGGCTGTATAAAAAGAACAAAACACACTGCCACCATGACCTTGACTCCCCTGGCTGAGGAGAACCCCACACTGCTGGGAGAACCTAAGTGGGAAAGTACCGGCAATCCCCATGCCTGCTGTGGATTTGCAGACCTAACTCCAGGAGAATTCCACAGTCCGCATGGGCTTTAAGCCAGTTTGAGGAGCTGCCTTGGGTCCAAGTTGAAGGGAAAAGAGGGTGAAAAAGAGGGTCCGAGGCGCAGAAAGGAACCAGACCTCAACAGATCAAGGAGATTTATTGCAATAGTCCCAGGGACACACTTTCCAAGCAGAAAATGGCCAGTTGGCTTTTGGATAGTGGTTTTTTATAGGCTGAATTGGGGTGGGGTTCATAACAGGGATTTCAGTACGTGGAGATTAAACTGAGTTTCTCAGTAGGGTGGGGATCCTCTGATAAGGACCTTAGACAATAGGTTCTGATAAGGGCCTGAGTCTGTAAATTCAGTGATTCAGTGACCAGGGGCTTTGCTACCTGCCTGAGTGGCCTCTGATAATTTTCCACATCCATCATTCCAGACTCTAAAAGGTTATAATGAGTTGGGTTGATAATATCAAACTTTTATCCAGCTAGTGGGTAAAAAGACATAAGTATTAAATCTGTCTGGGAAGAAGATTCCCTGGTTATAATTGAACCAGCCAGAGAGGTGATAGGAGATAACTTTCTCTAGCTGGAGACAGGGTCTTGTAGGGAAATTTTAATAAGAGTGTGGTGGGTGGTCATAGTGGGCTTGGAGATGTCCCACACTGTGGCTGATACCTCAGGGAGGAGAGGTGACAGGGATATTAGAGGGGAAGGAAATGGCATGAGAGGATAAAGGAGAATTGGGGACTATAGAGGGTGTTAAAATGAATGGAGGCATTGAATTTGGTTTGGCTCTTCTGCCAAAAAGAGGAGCTGGTCATCTATTCATGAGTGGGGCCTTCCATTCAGGCAGCCCAAAACAAAAGGATTTGACCTAAGGTTTTAGTCTGTGGTGGTGGAATCACATTCTGCTAGGTACCCATTTTCTATCTGCCTACAGATAATCTATCTCTGATAATCTCTCTCCTGCCTCAATTTCCCTCTGAAGAGGTCCTTGATTGCCTTTGGGGAGAAAGGGCAATGACCAATCTGGATTCTTCCTGCTGGCATTGAGGTGTTGACTATGGCAGTCAGGGAAACTCTCCAGAGTCTATCTAGGGTACTTCTATCAGCTTTGGTAGAAGTTGGGAGGCAGCTGCACAGATGGTCATATTTTCATGACCACCTGGTGCTTAATGGACTCTAGGCATCTCATGCATCAGGGCAGTCCAGAGGGCCATGGTGGTGGTGGTTGGCAGGTGATTGGACATGCTGTACACATGGGAGGGATCATACTAGAACAATGAATAATGGAACAAAACATTATTTTCCGCAAGCAATTAGTGCAAAACAATCAATGTTATCTGCCAGCCTTTGAAGACCATGCAGATGGTAACTTATTAGAGCTTAGGGTGTGGTCTGACATGTCATTTACTTGTGAGTGGAGGCCATTCACAGCTGAAATATGAGAAGTATTGCTAGGAACACATTTAATTTTTATAATGGCACAGGTGTAACCCTGAGTTGGGAAATGCCATCTGATTTCTATAAGGTAGCTTAAATATTAGAATAGTCATAGCAGTGAAAAACAGATTGCGTTTACTCATATAGGAGGTTAGGGAAATTTGTAGATCTAAAACTGACTTAGAACAAACTTGTGACTCTGGTAGTGTCTTCTGTAACCCTTTCTTGATAATATCCCAGTTTTATTTACCTGTGGGAGAAATGAGACAAATGTACATTTTGAGTTTAGTGTCTTTCCTTTTAAATGCCCATGTATGGTTGTGCTTCGGTTATAACTCCCCTGCCAAGTGTTTAAGACCAAGTTGGTCAAAATTGACTTTTTTGCCTATTTATTCCTAGATCAGCTGAAATTCCTCAGGAATTCAGGGATGTGTGAGAGCCTCTTGGCTCCATTAGCCTTCCTCTATCAGTGGTGCCATCTGCCAGGATGGGTCAGGGTCTTGCTGTGGCTTCCCTTGGGAGCATCAAGGATATTTCCCTTTCCAATGACCATCCTCTTTGCAGACTGTGCACCAGTAGGCTGAGAGAAGTCCCATTGTCCCCTGAATTCTGGCTGACCAAACAGGGCAAGAGCCAAAATATTGACTTTTTCCTTAACCCTTCAACTTCCTTAACTTTGGTATCCTGGTTTTGGTATTAAACATCCAGCAGGCCAGTTTCACCAGTCTTAAAACAGGAGTACTGGGCTTTAATTTTAATGTGTACAGTTTTATAGTTATCCCTTTTGTTTAATTAGGATCAATAACAGTGCTTGAAGTTAGTAGTATATCTTATCTGTTCTGTAGGTGATGGCGTGTCTTAATTCAGGTTTTTCTGTTAGAAGTAGTACTTCTGTAAAACACTAATAGGCAACAGTTTTAAAGTTTTATAAGGAAAATACAACAAGGAATTAACAAAAGTAAATAAACTTAATTCTACTTTGGAACCATAAGGTGAGAGACTGAGTCTTCTCGCAGGCAAAGTAGAACTCTTGACAAATATTAAATGTTTTATTTTTGAAGTTCATCTGGGCCTCTTAAAAGTATTCTATAAAGTTCTCATGTATTATTTCTGGAGTCTACTTGAATATACATTTAGGAAACAGTGTTAATGATAAAAGAAAAAGACAGTATATAAGACAGACTTTCAAATAGCAGTGTGGCTCTTCTATATTAGATACAATATGTAAAAGAGAGCACTTATTGATTACCTTGCCTGTAAACCTACATAAATTTACATAAGATGTAGACAAAGCTTGAACATTTTTTGACCTTAAGAGAAATCTTAAATAACTTTAACTGATTGTGCCAATTATATTCAACTTAATATAATTTAATCACACAAGACTTTCCAGAAACAGAGCAATCTTAAACTCCTTTTACCACTTATCAACAATTTAAAATGCCTTTTGGAAAACAAAGCATGTGGGGTAAAGGAGTGTTCCCATTTGATAGAATTATTAATCCATGAGCAGAGATTAAAGTGGAGATGGAGCTTCCATGTGCGATCGACTGGCTTTCAGCCTTTTCTAGAGACCCTGCATTTATAGCAGGGAGTAGAGTAGCCCTGATCAAAGAATTAGGGTGCTACTAAGAGAGACCTCAGTTTCTTGATTGAATAGATTGCCACGAATGGAAACTGAAGATCAGATTAATATTCTTTTCTAAGGCAGAGAGTGATTGATAAGTCTCACTATAGCAAAGCCTTTCCCCTGCGTCTTGAGTCTGGTAGCCATGAGGCTGACAGGTTCCCGGTATTTTTGATAGAGTTCTTAAGACAGAGTAGAGAACTCCTGGGAAAAAAGTGATAGAGCAATTGTTCATTTTACTCATGCTTCTGAAGATCTGGGGCAAATCCCTGTAAATGTGTGGCTGGTGGGTTCTGTTTTGTAAATTGGAGGAAAGAAATCCATGGACACAGGATCAGACACAGCAAAGTAACAAGATTTAGATTACAAGAGAGGGATCCCTTGAGGGTTTTTTCTTTGAAGAGAAGAATGTGAAAAGTTGAGCAGTTTGGTCAGAGAGAAGGTCTGGAGCAGAGGTATCAGGCCTGGATTGGAGGCCTGGACATAGGGAACCTCAGACCATTTGCCATTGTGGTGGACAGCTTTTAAGATCTCTGAGAATTTGGGAGTTGAATGTGCCATTTTTAGGCCAGTGACTGTTATTGTCCAGCTTATATTGGGACCAAGTAATATTACAGAAGAAACCAGTCTTTCAGGTTTGACTGCATCTGAGTGACCCAGGGTCTGGATACATTTGGGAAAGCACCACAAGGGGGTATCTCATGGAAGCTTTGGTGGGATCTGGCCTGTGCTAGATAAGATGGATTGAGGAGGGCCCCCAAGGACTCTGGTGGAGAGAAAACCAGGAATCTAGAAGAGTCAGAGGGAGTCACTCACCCAGTAGGTTATGGCTGGTGGTAGAAGTGATGTCCAGCAAGGTGAATGGTCCTTACTGGAGCTGCCAGAGGGAGAGGTGGTGGAGAGAGAGAGGGAGAAGGAGAAAGAGAGAGAGAGAAAAAGAGAAGGAGGAGAGAGAGAGAGAGCGTAACTGGTGGAAGTCAAGGGAGGCCCGAGGAGCCATCCTTGATGGGAATCTAGGGTCTTTGAGACAGACTTGAATAGGAGAATGGTGTGAGGCTATTTTGGGCTGAGAGTGTCCCATAACAAAGGGTTGATATGGTGAAGGGGGAGGGGTGTTGGAGGCTTGGGGAATGCGGGTACAGTGTCTGGGCTGGCATGAATGAGAAATATGGTCGTGGTTTATAAGGGAGGAACAGTAATAGAAGCTATGAGTTTATGGAGGAGGTAGACATGGAAAAGGGGACCTGAACATGGACCAGGCTCTCAGTTCCTGCCACCTCATGGAGAGGAAACATATATTGAGATTGGGAGTTGTGGGGCTTTGAGGGGGTAATTGGAGTGGAAGGAAGAGTGTGGGGAGGGTGGAGGGTGAGTGGCTTGGGGAGGGGCTGTTTTGTTTTTTTGGGTTTTTTTTTTTTTTTTTTTTCTGTAAAGAGTCCCAGATTTTCAAGGTCTTTCACGATTCCAGTTCATTTTTATGGGAGGGCGACTTGCTTCAGTGAGAATCCTAAGTAAGCTCTATCTTCCACTTTAAAAGATACACCTTCATTTTCACCAAATGTATAATAAAGCTCTCCATTCATTTTTTGAAGCTTACTAATTAAGAATTTGATATTCTTCATGAAAAAAAAATGTCAACAGGACAGAAAGATAGCAGGAAGGAAATATTTTAACAAATTTTCTTCCAGTCCTTTTAACAGAGCTTTTCCTGTGTAACATCAGGGATAGGAGGGGTCCTAGTGGCCATCTAGCCCAACACCTTTTACAGACGAAGAAAATGAAACAGGCAGGGTGAGTTGATTTTCTCAGGGTACACAGCCAGTTAGGGGCCAAACAAGAAGAAACTCTCCTCTAGGGCCTGCCCTCACTATAGTACCAGAACACCAACTCTTGCTTATGTTCTTTATTTTTTTTTTTTCAAAGAAAGAGGGTACAGTGAGAGAGAGAGAAGCAATCTTTATTTAGTTTTTCACATGGTTTTCATTGCTCTGAGACTTCGATGTGTACATGGTGCTGGGGTTTGAACTCATGTCCTTGTGCATGCCAGGCAAGCTCCTTAACTGCTGAGCCACCGCTCCAGCCCTGAATTGGCTTCATTCAAAGGAAGATCTGATCTTTGTCCCAGGTGACCTCTAAACTTTTGCAATTCCCATGTAGTAGGAGTGTCTATAATTCCTGGAAGGCTCCTCCCACCACACCTTGATAGTTTTTGCTATGGAGATGAATGAATCACAGGGGAACCTTGAGAACCTTGATAATTAATATAATGAAATGATACTAGGGAAGGGCTGATAATTCCACAAAGACTGACCATGTGATCAGAGGATGGGGCAATGAGCCAGCTGATAACATTCTGATTTCCAGAGAGGTGAAAGGGGTTGGAGATTGAGTTCAACCACATAGGCAATGATTCAATTAATCGTGTTGAGCTAATGAAGCTTCAATAAAAACTCTGGACATCAGAGCTTGAGTGAGCTTTCCTAGTTGGCAATACATTTTGAGCATTGTCACACGTCATAGACTGGAGACAATAACATCTAGGGCTGCACAGGGAGAGGATGATCAGAGGCTTTGCATTTGAATCCCTTCTGGGTTGTCTTATATTGCTCTTCTGTTGACTAATTTTAATGCATCCTTTCCCTGTAGTTAAAACAGACTTGAGTATAATACCTTCCAATGAGTTGAGACATCCTACAAATTACTGAGCCCAAGAGTGATCATGGGAACTCCCAAATTTTTAGCTGTCCTGAACTCTTGAACTGCCGGATATTGTCTAAAGTAGGAATGTTCTGTGGGGAATGTTCCCACAGAACACATAGTTTAGTGCTGAAACCCAGGACAGAAAGATAGAGTTCTTACGTTCCCTCCTGTCCTCCTTCGCCCATTTCTGGCTTACCCTTCATCTACCCCTCCTTACTTTCCTCTCTTACAAGAATTGAGATTCAGAGCACCCTCCAAGTTCGCTAGGGTTAAACAGTAGCTGATGTTTAACCCCCTCCCAGGTTGGGGGAGTGAGGAGGATTTTTGCAGCCTTATTGCTATGTGAATGGAGCAAGAGCTTTTTTGAGCTCTTTATTGGTGTCCTCTGGAAACCTCATTCTTGTCTCTTCCCTCTCTCTGTCCTCCTAGATCTCCGGATCGCAGATCTATTCTCCATTTTGTTCCTGTATGCAACATCAGTCATACTAACCATCTCTTCAGAGAGTTAAGAGTTGCTGTTCTCTTGCAGAGGTGTCCTGCTCCAGACTTCTCTGTTTTCCAGACCCAGGGGGTCATTATCTTGGGAGCTCAGTTGGGGATGCCTCTCATTCCCAGGTGATTCTGCTCTGTCCAGGGGCAAGGAGTAAACAGAGGATGCTTTGCTTTCTCCTGTCACCTCCATCACACCTCTCCATTCTGGGGGCAAAACAGTCCATTCCTACGAACTCCCCCCTCAGTTGTCTTCTAAAAAACTTCAAAACCCTTCACCTCCAATCTGACCTCAAGCTTAAGTGCATTCATTATCTGCTGAAGCACCAGATTTGGCCTTAATACAAATTAGACAACTAGACTCAATGCCCCCAAAATACTAACAGATCTTGATAACTTCTACAACAAAATGGCAAAAGGTCTGAACAGGGATGGGTGTTCTGAAGTTCCCAACGAGGGTGGCTCCTTTGGGCCTTCCCTTGACCTTGGCCCATTTTCTCTCTCTCTCTCTTTCTGTTTGTTTCTACCACCTCTCCCTCTGGCAGCTCCAATAAGGACCATTCACATTGCTGGATATCATATCTACCACTGGCCATAAGCTGCTGGGTGAGTGACACCCTCTGACTCTTTCAGACTCCTGGAATCCCTGTCATGTTTTCTGTCCATGGATGTTGTTCCTCCAAAAAATCCTGGCACTAGGTGAGTGAGACCCCAACCACCACTGAGTGGTTAAAGACTTGCCATCTTTGGGGATGCCCCTTGATTTTGGTCTTCCTCTCCACTAGAGTCCTTGGGGCCCCTCCTCAAACTAACTTGTCCAGCATGGGCCAGACCCCACCAAAGTTTCCATGATCACCCCCTTGGGGTGCCTTCCCAAACATATCCAGACCCTGGGTTTCCAAGACACAGTCAAACCTGAAAGACTGGTCTTACAAGCTGGACAATAATAGTCACTGGCCTGAAAATGGCACATTTGGCTTACAAATTCACAGAGATCTTAAGAACTCTCCACCGCAATGGGAAATGGTCCGAGGTTCTCCATTCCCAGGCCTCTACTCCAGACCTTCTCCCTGCAAACTGTTCAACTTTTCACATTCTTCTCCTCAGTGAAAACCCTTCTAGGGATCCCTTTCTTGGAACCTCTCCCTCTCTGGGAGTTCTGCTTTCCTTCTATTACTCTACTACTCTAAATCCTGTTACTTTGCTCTGTCTGACCCTGTGTCCACGGATTTCATTCCTCAAATTTGCAAGACAGAACCCAACCAGCCACACTGTGTTATATTTAGAGATTCCCCCAGGATCTTTGGAAGGATGAGTGAAACGGGCAATTTTTCTATCACTTTTTTTCTAGTAGTTCTCTACTCCATTTTGTACACTCTCTATATATAAAAAATACCAGGACCCTGTCAGCCTTATGACTGCTGGACTTAGTCAAGACTCAGGGGAAAGACTTTGCTGGAGTTGAGACTATCAACAATCCCTCTCCGCCTTTGCGGAGAAAATGGTAATCTGATCTTGGATCAGTTTCCTTTCACTGCAATCCATTTGATCAAAAAACTAAGCTCTCTCTTAGAAGCTTCCCAATTCTCTGGCCAGGTCTACTCCCAGGTATAAATACAGGATCTCTAGAGATGTCCAAAAGCCAATCAATCACACATGGAAATTCCGTGTCCACTTTAATTTCCTTTCATGGCTTTTCAACTGATGAGTGAGGGCCTCACTCAACAGCTCCTGGGATCACAGGCTGAGATAACTCAGTGTGATCTGATGATTCCTGAGGCAGAGTCCCACTGGCCAGTCTACCAGCATGCAAGTGAGTGGCCCCTTTGCCTTTCTCTTTCTTGTAGCAACCTCCCCCAGTGATAGGGACCAGACAAATGTGAATGGTGGGAACACAAGGTTCAGAAACTGATTCTATAAAAATGGGCCCACTGTACTGACCCCATATGCTTTCTTTTCCAAAAAGCAATTTACGTGCAGGGGAGCTTACCTGGCCTAAGTGAACAGGCTATGCCACATTCCTCAAATACCTGTTTTCAGCAGAAGAAATGCAAGCCCAAAACAACATTAATAGGAGGAACCCAAATTACTTTGAAAGCGAAGACTTTTGAGACCAGATCCTGAAACTCAGGGAGATAAGGATAATTCCTTCTAACCAGAAAAATCTGTGAGAATGTATGGTTAAGAATCCAATGAGATGGGCCGGAGCGGTGGTTCAGCAGTTGGAGCACTTGCCTGGCAAGCACCAGGACCCAGGTTCAAACCCCAGCACCACACACACTGTCATAGAAACATAACTGTCATAGAAACAAAGGCCAGATGAAAAGCTAAATAAAATTCATTCTCTCTCTCTCTTAAAAGGAAAAAAAAAATCCAATGAGAACCGGTCAGCATGGGCCAAGATGACCTAGAGTTGCCATGGCAGTAAGGACTTCAAAGTCTGATGTCATCCTCCTGTCAGTCAAAAGTCGAGGTGGACCTGGGCTGAACTCTGTAAACTTTTCTGGGATTCCCAGTAAAACTGGAAGTGCAGGAGAGGCACTATCTGAATATCTTTGCCTGTCTCAAGAAACACTTCCTCCTCCTCTTCCTGGTTAAAGGAGATATCTGGCCCATTGGTGACTTAATTTAAAAAAAAAAAAAGGGGGGGTAAATCTAGTACCCAGAAACTATACACATTTTATATTATTTTGTTAAAAATTTGTATGGTTGTTCAAAAATAAGATTAAAAAAAAAAAAGGATCCAGATGACTTTGTTGTCCTGACTTAAATCTTTGACAATTTAAATTTAATAAAATAAGAGTAAAGATATCTTTAAAATTACTAACCCACACGTTTTTTTCTTCTAAGAGATCAGCCAATGAAGAATGTTGTTTTCTTTGAACTGTTTAAAGTGCAACATCTTTTGTTTTTAGGATTTTTTTTTTTTTTGACAGAGAAAGATGGTTTAAAATGTTAACAGTGCCTTGGTTCTTATGAGGAGCCTAGAGTTAAAGGTTGGGAATGGGTAAATTAGATTTAATATGCCTGGAACAAACATTTACAAATTTGTTAGAGAAGAGACATCTGTTTAATTGGCAGGTTAAGAGAAAACTTAGACATCAACTGCTAAATATAAATTCAATCACTCTTGGCTCCTTTAATTCTATAAGACTATTTGAGTCTTTTAAAATGTGTTTTTACATAAATTGCTGGTAAATGGAAAAAGGACTTTAAGAGCTTTTTAGCTCTTAGTAATCTTGCTTTCAGTCAGGTGTAATTCTATATGAAAAGAATACAAAAGGTTTAAGTGTTTCGATTAAAGTACTGTAAATAGCATAAAATGTTTCATCTAAGAGAGTAATAAAAATTCAAAAATATTATAGGGATTGTTTCAGAATATAAATTTAAGAAAGAGTCAGCAAGTAGGAAAAGAGATATAAGAAAGTTATAAATTTGGAAATATACTTTGGTATGGAAATTAGAATGGAAGAAATGTTTCTGGATGAGAAAGTATATTCTATAGTAAAGTAAACGAGCTATAAGGTGTCTAAGTAAGTTGCAGAAGGTTTGTGGAGGGTATATCTCAAAAGTCTGTGTGACTAAGTGGGAATGTTTTTACTCTTGTTAATTCCATTTTTTATTTTCTTTATAAAACCTTATAACTGCTGCCTGTTAATGTTTTGCAGAAGCACAACTTGTAACAGAAAAACACGAGTTAAGACATGCCATCACCTATAGGACAGATAATATATAATACTAGGGCTGGAGCGGGGTGGATCAGCAGTTGGAGTGCTTGCCTGGCATGTGTGAGGACCCGAGTTCAAACCCTACCACAAACACAACTAAGCAATGGAGAAACAAAGGCCAGATGAAAATATAAATAAAAATGACTCTTTCTCTCCCTCTCTCTCTTAAAAAGATATAATACTAACTTCATGTAGTTTTTGATCCTTATTAAACAAAAGGAATAAATATAAAACTGCAAACATTAAAGTATAACCTAGTATTCCCACTTTAAGACTGATGAAACTGGCCTGCTGGATGTTTAACACCAAAACCAGGATACCAAAGTTAAGGAAGTTAAAGGGTTAAGGAAAAAAGTCAATATTTTGGCCCTTGCCCTGTTTGGTCAGACAAAACTCAGGGGACAATGGGACTTCTCTAAGCCAACCAGTGCACATTCTCCAAACAGGAGGGTCGCTGGAAAGGGAAATGTCCCTGATGCTTCCAAGGGAAGCCACACATGGTCAGCAAGACCTTAACCCATCCTGGCAGATGGCAGGACTCATAGAGAAAGGGTAGCCAAGAGGCTCTCACACATCCCCAAGAGTGGCCTCCTGAGAAATCTCAACTGACCCTCAGTATGGATAGGAAAAAGTTCAAATTTGTCCAATCTTGCAGGAGAGTTACAACCAAAGCAGAACCATATATGGGCACATAAAAGGAAAGAGAATTATTCTTTTAATGCAACTCAGAATGTATGCTTATATCATTCCTCTCACAAGTAAATAAAGCTGGGAGATTATAGAGAGGGCTACAGAAGTCAGAAACTTGTTCTAAGTCAGTTTGAGACCTACACATTTTCCTAACTTCCTATAACAGGTAAACTCTGTTTTTCACTGGTATAATTGTTTAGTTCTAATATTTATTCCTCAGATCAAGCTAAAAGATATAATGTTGCACATAAAAGCCTGACTGACTTTACCAAGAGAGTCCTAAGTGACACAGACTTTCTGGAGAGTTTCCCTCACTGCCATGACCAACGCCCACAGTCAGCACAAAGAAGCCAGAATGGTTATCACCCTTTTCCCCTGACAGTAGTCAGGGATCTCTTCAGAGGGGAAACTGAGGCAAGAGATAGATTATCTACAGGCAAACAGAAATGGGGACCTTGGATAATGGGATCCACTACTACTGATTAAAACCGTAGGCTAAAACCTTTTCGTTTTAGGCGGACTGAATCACACTTGGATGCCCAACTCCTATCCTTGTCAGGAACATCCTAACCAGATTCAATGCCTCTCTTTTTTTGGAAGAAAGAGAGTGTCCGGTCCCAGCCAGCAGGAACCGGACGGCTCTCTTTTGGCGGTTGACTGGGAATGAAGTAGACCCACCGGCCCTGAGTTCTCCAAGCGCTTCACTTTTCCCTTTACCGAGACTAAAGGCCTCCAAGCGCTTCTGCCTTCTCTCTTTTAGAGGCAAGGCGTTAAAACATTACATTTAGAGGCAAGGCTATTCACATTTTTTCTCTTTAGAGTCCCTGTTGCTACTGCCGCACAAGAGTCCCTATTTCTACCGCCCAGGCTTTTACTGCCTGCATGTTAGGTTTTCTTCTTCTGCCTCTGCTGCTGCTGCTTCTCTGTCTCAGCTTCTTCTGCTGCTCTCCTCTGTCTGTGCCGCTGCTGCTTCCCTGACTAGTGGCTACTACTCTGTCTCGTTTCAGCCGCCTGCGTGGGAAGGTCTCCTCTCACCAGTGTCATCTACATCTCTCTCTCTCTCCGTAGGCCCGGTATTTATCTGTTACAACACCAATAGGGACACAGTGCAAACACATTCAACCAATTGTTACAAATGAGCAGCCAAATAGCTTAGTCACGCGGTCAGGCAGTTTACTAATTACAAGCCAGCTGGGCCTTAGAGTTGTTTACCACCAATTCTTTGACAAGCCAGCTGGGCCCCTTACAGAGTTGTTCACCACTAATTCTTTTCCCTGGCATCATGTTGGGCTTAGTCTCCAACAGAGAGGAAGACAGTGAGAGGAGGTGGGGGGAAGGAAGTTGTAGTTTTTCATCTGGTTTTTGTTTTTCTGACACCTAGTTGTATATGTGGTGCTGGGGTTCAAACCCAGGTCCTCATGCATGCCAGGTAAGTGCTGTTAATTGCTGAGCCACTGCTCCAGCCCCCTCCATTTATTTTTATTTTATTTTATTTTTAAAGAAAGAGGGGACAGTGAGGGAGAGAGAAAGAGAGAAGCAATCTTTATTTAGTTTTTCATGTGACTTTCGTTCCTCACTTTGTTGCGTGCATGGTTCCAACTCGTGTACTCGTGCGCGCCAGGCAAGCGCTATAACCCCTGAGCCACCGCTCCAGCCCCCACCCCCGCCATTTATTTTAATTCCCACAATAGTTCCTCTGCCTCCATTATCCTCTTGTGCCAAGCAGACACCTTTCCTAAACCCTCCAACATCCCTGTCAGCTCTCCTCCCTGAGGTGTCAACCACAGTGTGGGATACCACCAAGCCCACTGTGGCCACCCACCACATTCCGGTTAAAATTTCCTTATAAGACCCTGCCTCCAGAAAAAGCAAGTTATCTCCTGTCACCTCTCTGGCTGCTTTGATTATTACCAGGGAATTTTCTTCCTATGCTTACCCACTCGCTGGATAAGAACTTGCAACTTGGGGCTGGAGCAGTGACTTAGCGGTTGGTGTGCTTGCCTGGCATGTGCAAGGACCTGGGTTCAAACTTCACCACATACACAACCGTGTGTCGGAGAAACAAGAACTGGATAAAGGAAGAAAAAAAGTTGATTCTTTTCTCTCTTTCTTAAACAAATAAACAAAAACCTTACAATTTTCCAGCTCTTTTCTCTCCCACTCTTTGTATAATTATTAGGCTCTCCCTGTTTTTGCTCTTCACCTACTTTTTACATGCCACCACTGATCAGAGTCCAGGAACATCCTCCTGTTGAGCTCTATTAGAAGTGCTCAAGAGCAACACCTCCAGCAGTTCCCAACTGTGCCCCCTCTCAGTGGGAAGCAGTTTAAGATACATTGCCGCCCCTTCTTCCTTTCACCCCTTTATATGTGTGTGTGTGTGTGTGTGTATATCAGGAATGTTAGGTGGAACCTGACTTAGACAACGCTATTTTGAAACCTGTTCTCTGTTGGAGTCTGACCATTCTA
This sequence comes from Aplodontia rufa, assembly GCA_004027875.1. Classification (NCBI taxonomy): domain Eukaryota; kingdom Metazoa; phylum Chordata; class Mammalia; order Rodentia; family Aplodontiidae; genus Aplodontia; species Aplodontia rufa. The sequence goes on along the minus strand of PVKS010021358.1, from coordinate 178 downwards.
TTTCGTCAGCTGCCCTAGAGTGACCTTGTGACAATTATTGGGGTCTGACCTTCACCTCCATTTCATCAGCCACCCTAGTGTGATCTTATGACTATTTGCATAAGCTCCTTCTGAAAGGGCTGCTAGGTCGTGCTTTGTTAAAGAATAGGGTGGGTTAAAATGTCTTAACGACAGGTTA